>JAVFBX010215572.1:0-11682 GCA_034783855.1 Mopalia kennerleyi | reverse complement strand
TGGGGTCGAAAAATGAACATTTCGTTAGAGCACTGATCACAGAAACAACGGGGCGTGGTTACTCGTGGTCTTCCACTTCTGGGCCTGTCTGACGTCTGACCTGTCTGACGTAACCGCTGCATCAACCTGGTGATAGTGTTGCGTGCGCAGCCCAACCATCTGGCGACGTCGACGTGTGTCGCTCCTTGTTGGACCATTTCAAAGGCTCTCTCTCTGTCGATGGCTATCAAACGTGGCATATCTTGTCCTTTTGTTGCTGTGATATCAACGTGTCTGATCAGCCATTTTATACAGTTTTTATGCACGTGCGGAACATGCTAGAGAGGAAATGTTACTTTCACGAAATTAACGTTTTTGCCCGGAAGTGATCACGTGTTCCCGGTATTTTTTATTGATAATGCTGTGTTTGGGATGTGCAATACGAATTGGCATGTTTTCATACTAGACAATTGACTTAGTAAAAACAATTTTGAAAATAAGTTGGTATCGTTTCTTTTGGACACTAGTTTATATTGAAAGTAAATACATGTAGGTTATGCAGTGCAACTTACAAGTACATGTAAAAATGATGCGTGGCATATTACAACAATTTATTATATAAAAAGTGGCTAAATTACAGTTTTAAGTCTAAAAATGTATTGATCAGTAACTGATTGATTGATTGATGTTTGATGCCACACTCAGCTACACTGTAGCAAGAATATAGGGAAATTAGTTGACCTAAGGTTGTATATTTAAAGACGAAGTTCAATGAGGATGCATCCTTGGCAGTAAACTTAAAAAAAACTGAAACCATTTTTTTTTAATATATATGTTTTGTTTTTTGTGATAAAATATGTCAATATAAAATGTTTTATTTTGAATCAAAAACTATAAATATCGTGTTTAAAACTATATCAGATATAGCTATTTACCACGATTCATAAAAATCAATGTCGATTTTTATGTTTTCAACTTAATACGTGGCCGAATGTGACTTATAATATACTGGTAAGACGAGTTAGTAAACTCAACATACACCCTCATCGTGTTCCTATATAGACACTAAATGTTCATGGTTACTACATACGTCAAATTACATGTGTGACATACAACATGTCAAGTTGTAAGAAAGTACTGCTGTACGAGAATGCACAAGTTAAGAACTTTAAAATTCTGTTTTGAAACCTGGGTACAGGTATATAGAGCAGATACGTATTAGAACAGGAAAGGTTGGGAGAGAGCGAGGGCATTGAAAGAAAAATACAACTGATATGCAATTCAAGACTTTTTGGTAGCGTAAATATTTATGGTTACATGGCTATATACGGATATAAGGTTATATCTGGTGAATCATAACCATGGTTATCCTGTATATTTGTTTGTTTGATTAAGGTTTAACGTCGTACTCAAGGGTATCTCACTTATGACGACAGATTGTCCACTTCACAATGTTCCATGCCTAATTACGGTGGAAAACCGAGAGGAAACCTCTCGAGGGTCGACAGTTGGACTCGATCCTGTGAACAATACATCGATGTAGTATTAGTAAGCGCAGTCGCTAACCACTAAACCACGGCCGCGTGTCACCTGTATATTGTAAAATAGGATGCAGTTAGTACAATGTAAAGCAATATCATTGTCCACCAATTTAAAATTGTTAATTCATAACAGGAGAAGGCATAACTAAAATTGATAGCGAATGTGTCAATTCATAATGTTTCATAAAGATCATAGGCATTATAATTTTCAAGCTCTAGAAACAGATTAGGACCATTGGGACAGTCTGGATGGACAATGCTAGCTGCGCCATAATACGACCAATTTTCTTTCAAGGCTCACAAATGCGAAAGATGGTTGATCCATAAAAACAAAAGGCACGTGTTAACCGATGGTGAATGTGCTTACCAAGTTGTATAAAGATAGACATTATACAATGTAGTTTTAGAGCCAAGGGCTTAGCCAGATATCAGAAGTAGGGTGTCCAAAATGGTAATTTTGCTTCACTTCTCAAATACCTCAGTGGGTGTCCAATTTTGACAGTTTTCCTATCTCCTGCATGTTAAAGTTTCTTAAAACAGGGTGTCCAAAGGAGGCAATTGTTCATTTCAGGGTGTATATTTGGAAAGGTGTCTGCCTAAGCCCGTGTTTTTTTTTTAAATTCTATTTGGTATGATAATCTCTAAGACATTTGTATAGTAGCAGAGTACCTTAAAATCTCTGAACAGTTAAAACATATAGTCTATTCCACCCTGGGAGACAAGTTAGTGCCAACTTGAAAGGCTTGATAGATGTAAATGATGTTGTAAATTCGGAAAAGTCAACATTCAGATCTTCTGTTTGTTTGATAGGGTTTAGTTTTGAACTAAATGGTATTTCACTTATATGATTATGGATTATCCATAAATCACTCTGCCTGACTTTAAGCGATGTTCCTCTCTGCAATCTAATGCATATAAACTAAAGAGGGCATCATTTCTTGTGTTCAATTATGGTCTCTAATTTTCTAATCGAGCTATATCCATTTTGTAATTGGATCTTAAACATTGGGTAATGCTGAAACTACAGTCAAATTCCTCCATTCAGACATGTCTTGGTACTATTTTACCAAACAGAAGTGCTCCACAAATACAGGGTTTTGTTATCTTTTGAAGTAGCAGGCTTTAAGAGCAAAATAGGAGGCAGACAATAGGTTGGGGAACGCGGGGCCCCGGAAACTCTTTAGGTTGGTTCAAGCCCAGAGTTGTATCGGAGTTGATTACAGGCTAAAACAACCAATCATATCCCAAACTAAACACCTCCTTACAGTGGAGGATGAATTCCATTTCATTCTTATATGTCCAGCCTTTAATAAGTTGAGGCTTCTGCATATTAAGAAATATTATCGTTAGAAGCCTTCTGTATTTAAATTAAAACAACTTCTATCAACAAAGATTGTAACTGAACTTTTAAAACTTGGCAAGTATCTAGAAAGTACAACTATACGGAGAGCATAGACTACTCTCCGCCATGTATATATATTTATATGTATTACTATCATTTATGTAAACCACTAAGCTATTAGCTTACGGTTAATAAACTTAACTTACCTTAACATACAGTTGGTCAATTGAAAGCTCGGTACTGAATAAGATCAGAGTGATACATGTACAGAAGTCATAGACTCGACTCAAACTTTGACTTTCTAACCTTTCTAACTTTCTAAACGTAGGCCTACAACTGAAGAGGATTGTTTAAATTACAAATTTTTTGATTTTGATTTTTCTTATTGCATACGTTGCAGAAGCTATACAATGAACAATGCTCTCAGTTCAAACTACGTGTATTTACCTTAAGGGTATTTGTGTTATTTTATATACTTGGTTTTATGCCTATGTCAGCCTCCGGCTTAACAGACTACCAGCGACATTGTATTGACTTTGCAGGGAACTTTTCACACAAAACCCTTTTCAAAAGAGAATATGTTCCTAAGATTGAAATTTTAAGTTTGTTTATAGTTGAACATATTAATTTACTGACTCACATGGCTAAATCTAAACACCTGAGCATAAGAGGAAAAAGGAATTATGTTTATAAGCTATAGGTCTACTTCACTTTCCCACGTTAAAATACAGGACACTGCCAACGATCGTTGTTTCTTCCGTCACAATTTTGTACAAAAGGCAATACAATTCTGTATCTCATTTTTTTATGTTCATGTTTATATATATGGCCCTAACACTACAATTTCAAACACCAAAGCGATAAACTATAGTTGAGTCTTACCTAAAATACTTACTTAAATAATTGTAGTCAATTACAACATACTTTTATTTCTGTAAATTGCGTTATACATTCTATTGTTATTGACACACTTTTGGTTTTCTGAATGAAAGTATTGTCTTAGTATGTACCCCAAAATGTCAGTAATAAAATCAGTGTCCCGTGCCGTGGTCGTGTGGGGAATCTGATTTATCCTTGAGCTTGCAACCGTCTTGAGAAGTGCTTCGACTGTATTGGACACGAAGTCACAACAGAATAATACTTGACTTAACTCAAACGGGGATGACACCTCTACCACAGCATGTGCTCGAGCATTCCACATTGGGGGTAAAAGTTGATCACGTGACGTCCTGAGTCATGTGACAAATGTTACTCAGCCTTGATTTCCTAAGGTGGTCCAGCGACGTGCTCCAGCTACAAATTACTATTATAGCCTATCTAAAAAAGGCACTATAACGGATAATTGTCAACATGATTTTATTTGTGTAAATGTTCCTTGGAAGTGTTTTACTGTTTTTATCATGACACGTTTCAGTCTCTTAGTCTTTGTTAACACAAGCTGAAGTTTATAACTTAAATCTAAAATAACAAGCCATGGTATGTTGAAAGAGTAACTCTAAGGCTATTTGACGAAGATCCAGAAAGAAAAGTCTTTCACAGGATCGGACTTTTCTATTAGGGTATTTCTGAATTGATGGATTTTTCACACCCTCGGAAAATTGTTCCTTTAACAGAGTTTGGACTTCGGTTGCATTAAGATTGAGTTTGTCCACACTATCTATACTAGTGCAAGTGAGTACGCAGTTAAAGTTTCTTTTTAATTTTGCGTTCGATTGAAAAGTTCTTTCATTTTCTGAGCACGAGTTGCCCTCTGACCAAAAACAGACAGTAAGGTTTGGTACAAATCATCCGGGGAAACCGCTTTATGATGGCGTAACTCCTCCGCTGCAGACACAGTTAGAAAATCCTGGAGAAATATTACAGCTGCAGTGCTCAAGGATCCGGTAAATCAGAACCATTATACAAGGGGAGACGAATAGGTGGGGGAACAAGAATGCCCATAGGTACCTGTTGTGGATGTCTCATCTCTGATTTAAGATGACTGACTTCTTCTCGCAAGGCTTGAAGCTCATCTGATAGTGGAGGTGTTTTGTTGGTAGACATGACGTCTCGGTAAATTGTCTTTCCTGCTAATCAACTATCTGTTGAAAACCCATTTTGTCTTCTACCCCACCTCTGACACCAATGTAAATTGGGGGAGGGTTAAGGGGAAATGAAGGTAGTCTAGAATTCAGTTCAAATCACTTTATTCACAGAGGAAGACCAAAACAAAAGAAAACTCTGTAATGATACAAAAGAAGGAATTAGCTCAGTGATGTGTCCATTACAATCTTATCACATATGTAAACTCCATATATGGAAGTCTAAATTACACTCGTTAGACAATAAATTGTATCAGCTTACTTGGGTAATTTAAGCGAAAGTTACAACGTGCGTTGATTACTGGGCTTACTATGATTAACATTTAAGTAACTATGGCCATGTGTAAATTTATAAATTGTTCCTACACTGTAATATGCCCTTAGTATTCATCAAAAAACTAAAACCTTTAATTTGTACTGATCAACATTTCATAGCAAGATAGACACATTGCTGACTACAAGGATAATTACAAGTTGTAATTAATGCATTGTTTGAATTCCATAAACTATGAAAATAATCCATTATCTACAGTCTTCGAGTAGAAAAAAAAGACAAGTTTTCAACTAGTGTTATCATCAAAATAATTACAATGATGTATATGACTTGAAGTGGCACTAAAATCTCCTGATCAAATTGTGTAACTTTTTTGAAAATAATAATAGAAACATTCAACAATGCAATTATTATTAACTATAACCTTACACTAATGTATACTTTTGAATAGCGAAAATGTTTTCGTAAACTCCTAGCTAAACAAAAGTTGGTGTAAAACATGATACAACTTATGTATGTAATACTGTACGGTCGATGGAAGGATGGATGGATGGATTGATTGGTGTTTTACGCCAGACGCAAGGGTATTTCACTTGTACAATGGCTGTGTATCCCTACCATAATCAGCACTAAAAACCAAAACATATGGTGTGATTTGATAAGAGTTGGAAAATTAATCTCCCCCCAGTGCAAAGTATCAACAGTGCTATACTCCAAACAAACTACTGATAGGTATAAAGGCATTCCTTATGCATATCATTGAAATCTAGGTGTTACTAGAATCTATAGCCAAATAGCACCTTATTGTGTTTTAAAACATTTATTAAAAAAATACACGAATAACAAAAAACATTTTTATTATAGTGACACGTAATACCTATATAATAATGCAATGTTGTGTATGTATTACATTACAAATATCATGTGAAAATGTTTGGCAAAAAATAAGGCTTCTACATGGAGGATTTTCCAACTAGTCTTCCACATGCTACTCTACCCGTAATAAACCTCGACTATACTACACTTTCTGCAATACAAATACCAAAATGGTATCACAGAGCAGTCAAATGACATTCAATGTCATATACACACATGAGAGATATAATAACAGGCTTAGCAAATACCAGAAACAATATAGATGCAGTGAATTAATTCGACTAGTCATCGCCCATTTTATAACGTTCAATAAACTATCTAAAAATATTCCGTTATGCGTGTGGACAGGCATCCCAAATCATCTCAAAGTGTACATATTCAGTTTTTCGTTATACTCTTACTAAAGTCTCTAAAAAAGTCCTTCATTAAACCATCAAATAGATAGCACAAAAATAGGAAAAATCCTAGCTTACAGTACATGTTACTTGCAGTGAGCAGCGAGATAGTCACGTGCTCTATACACATGTTAGCTTGAACGGACACGACAATTCCTTTCTACGGCCTTCCTGAACGTAATTTCTGTGGCTGACTGACTATCAACATGTTCATTATGATTCAGACCATATGTGCAAGAGATGACAATAAGAAGAAAAAATAAAATTGTTGGCAATTATTTACCTGAGCAATCCGGTCATCTCCTCACACTGCAAATGCAGGAACAGACAATGCACGATCCATTTGATTAAAACCTGAAGCGAGCTAACCTCCTTGCCTTATGTACAGCCCGCTTGGTCATAAACCTAGTACCATTTTAAATTTCTAAATGTAATGATATCCGCCAAAACTGCGTAAATTGTGCGGTCGTAGCAAGACAAATTAAAGCTTATAAATACACCGGGGCTTTGCCTTGATATCATTCAGCTGTAGATCTAAGCAATTGCCTTTATAAAGATACCAGTCACCGAAATCAAACAAATTAAAAAAATATTAACAAGTTAAAACATCTTTAAAGGAATAAAAATGTTCAATTTTATGTCGACATTTTTTAATTTGTATACTTGTAAGAGTAACGCCCCTTCGTCACTTCCTAGTAACGCAAGGGTGCTGCGTGTTTATCCCAAAGTTCCCAGTTAAGAAGCTAGATGGTACTTGATGGTTACAAAATGTACACGAGCAGGAAACACGTTGAAGGGAGATAACCGATTGCATTATACACAAAATTAATAAAGAGTTATGTCCCTATGCAATTGTAATGAAGCTGGATTTCCATAATAAAAAGCTTTCTGGCTTGTTATCAAATTTTGTGAGACGTGTAAATAACAGTTCCTTTTAAGCAATAATTGCGTAAGGTCAATTATGACTTCTCTGACAGTGAGCACTGACGCGGCTTCTCCTGAAAAGGATTATATGTCGGTGCATCGGGATTGAGAGGGCAATGACGTCGGTTAGGTGAGCGAGTTACGTCGAAAGGTGGAGAGTCGAGATTATTTGACAGAACTGACGTATTTAAAACAGGCTCTATGGAGTATTTATGTTCATAAATAGTTAGCTCTCGCTGGCTTATAGAACGACGGTCGTTAGCCGTGAAGCGATCGTACATGTTATCTTGCTGAGTCGATGTGTGTTGCTGCTCGTTTTTTTAATTTTTATGAAATTGCTTTTTCAGATTGAAATATATCGACAAATTGTAGAATTGTGTGGAAATAAAAGCTGTACCGATTGTCTTTGTCTTATAATTTGTTTATTTAGCCACAAAAAATGACTTTTACAGTCCTTATCTGAATATTATCACCTAAACGAAGTTCCATGCCGCATTACGAAAAGCATACATTTTCATTGGTCGGTAACAGTGAAATCTTCCTGAAAATATCCTTATACCTAAAAGTGCCATTTTCTCAAAACTCGAAATTTCAGACAAGAAATATTGTATAATCGTTAAAAATGTGTATTTACTTTTGAGTCTTTGAGAATTGCTAAAAATTGGCCTACTCCACAATATGACAGAAGCTTTTTGCAAAATTTATTTACCTTTGTGTTTTACGGAACTTTTACCGGACATTTTTCACCGTTCTGAGGATAGAGGTTTATTTTTTCCAATTAAACTTTATTCCAAATGACTTAGCTAAAATTCCTTCTGTCATTTTATAGCAGGAGTATGTCTAAACATGTAATAAAAAGAATTGTGAAAAAATGAGCAGTTATGGATATATTTACTTTTTCGTCAACACTTACCTGTTGATTGCAAAATGTCGTTAGCGTAGCAGCCAGTGGGAATTTTTTTTTTTAAACTTTATTATTTACAAAGTGGCATCTAAGTACATATCTCATTTTTGCATTTCATTTCTAATTATTTCTGAAACAGAAGCAAAACGAACAAGACTCCGATTCCTAGATTGCAACAAAATTCATATTCATTAGACCCCAAACGTCTGTTGGGGGACGCCACATTCACACTGACGTGGCTACTGCCTCATTGCCGTCTTCATAACATACCAAGATTTTTCTCTGAAGAGTGTCGGTGCATACGTGTAGATAATGCAGTAGAATAATCCCCTGCCACAAGTAGCATATATAACTATTTCAATCGCTGATATAAAAGTCAATGGATATCCAAACTACATGTACATAGGCAATGTAGGTCTGTAAAGAATACTACGGTTATTTTAATTTTTAATCATACATATTCCAATACCTTTTATGATACAAAACCAGTTTAGTAACATCCCCAACAGGGTCATTTGTGTGTCGTAACCAAGGCACGCTAAACACGTGTGGTATGATTGTAATTATATCTCAGCGCATTGTTAATGAGACAGTTCTACACAGAGGACACATCAATATGAAATCGGATGGGACTTCCCCGTCATATTCCAGTACTAATTTTGGTCGAAGAGTCAGGTCAGTAGATTTACACGATTTAATTTTCAATCGAAATCTAACGACGTACATTTATTGTCCCTTCAGTATCTATACGAGTATCTATAATAAAACACTGAAAGAAAAAAATTACCGAGACCTGATAGAAATTACCGAATGACAGATATAATGTATAGACCAACACATACAATAGTTCACATTACAAGTTACAAGTACGGTCAACATAAAATCGTCTGTAATATTTTACATGTGTCTCAATAAGTGCGGAACACGGCCCAATAAATATGTATTATTTTTTAAAATTGCAAGAATAGTAATAATATTAATAGTATCAACACCAACATTGATAATATAATTTATAGGGGCAATATATACAAAATCGTTCGTTTGATTCCTCCAGTCATAGGTCACCAGATATATTTTCAGCTCATAATATGCAGAATTTGATATAAGCCCGTTGTTAAAACGGATTTTATGTGCAGTTTGAGATCTCTGTCACTAACACACCTGCCCTAGTAAACTCATCCAAAACACCTGTTTTTAAAAACAATCTGACCTATGTGGTATACACATTACTCGAAAGATCAAGACAGCAATGATTTCTATAAATAATTAATATGTGAATTTCACCAACGTCACTTTATTCGTTTATCCATTTGACTCGAGCAATGTAATGTATGATATTGAAACATCTGCATGTACATCACATAAGACAAACGTGTATTCTTAATACTCGGTTAGGGTTAATTAGTCTACTAAACTTAACCCTAAAACTAACACAAAACCTATCCTTAACCGAACCATAGACTAACCGTAAAGCCTAATTCTAACAGTAACCCTTACCATAACACGTAAATTAACGTCCTATCTTACATGAGGTCTGTACCGAAATTTCACTATGTTTTATCCACATAGGGGCAGTTCATAATCTATCAGAGGTAATACAGAGGAACCACAGTATCATATTTTTTTCACTTTTTGTTCACTTTTTTTTTTCACGATCAACCTTCATAACTGCGGAAATCAAATTGTTTTCAAAATAACGTGTTTATATTTTGCTGGCATTTGGCTTCAATACTAAATTGTGAAAGAGCATCCTGTATACACAGTGATTAATAATAAAGCCACCAATGAATATATTGTGTATATCTGAGTGTTGATGCCATGATTTTTGCCGGGTGGGAGAATTACCAAGTCACAATGGCGCCCGAAATGGGACTGGAAGGTTCCACAGCCATTCTACCGGCTAGCCTCTGCATACGCCGTTGATTGGTGGACGACTGGATGCGTTGTTCGTGTTGTAACAATGGCCTCATCTACGTCATTCCATAGGAAATGCTAGCCTTGTTGAATTTTTTTGTCGTTTATCGCGATGAACGTTTTGATTACGGACTGTTTTTTCTCATTGGACAGAAATTTAATAAATAAGCTTAAGTAGTTTATAACCCAAACTTCGTCTTTCAAATTCCGTCGATAACCATATTAGTCTTAGAGCATGGTAAATGTATTGTTTTTAGTTGTTGTTGTATATATTGTGTGTGGAGTAGATGTGTGAATAAATGTGCAAGTGTGTTCCGCAGACGAACTTTGACTGACTACATGTACATTGACTTTCCGGACCGAAATAATATTGTTGTACTAATATCTTATCAATGATCATTCCTTATTCTGATCATCGTATTGTTTCTTTATGCTTTAAGTTTTGTTGTTGAAGAGCCTATAGAAACGGCGCCACCCGATTTGGAAGGCGAGTTGACGGGGGTAGAAGAAGCCAAAATGATTGATTATTCACGGAGGACCAGAGGGTATAAAATTTCTTCAATAGTGGGTGGATCAAATGAGACAACTTGCCCTTCTAATTCCTCTTTCCAAATGCCCTCTTCCCAAATCGTGTTACCTCTCTCATGCAGCTGATTCCGAAATCTGAATGCTGTTTCGAATGTGGAAATTTTAGGTTGACTGCTTATTAAATGATAGATCTTGTAAATACAGCACGATTTTACATACACTAAGGAGGTCACTTAGGGGTGAAGCTAGTTGAATGTATTCGTTTATTGGGGATAGTGCTTTATTGTCTTTCATATTATGAATAAAGGCCAAGTCATATTCAGCACGGTGGTAGCTTGCGAAGCACTACTTCAAATATTCTATGTTGAACAACAGAAGCAGGATGAATCTGTTGCCATGTGGGTCTGTCCTTTATAGTAGATATTGCAGCAAGCTAGACTTAAAACTGCTTTTTGTGCACGCCAACTAGCAAATATGCTGTAACATAAATTCTGGACTTGGTTATGTAACGAGTCCTTAAGAATTGTCAAAGGTTCGATTCCGATATTCCCTACGATGATCTTTACGGGAATTCCGGGTTGTCGAACGTGAGTTCGCGGACTCGGATAAAGCTAAGGTCGTCGAAACGCATTCATCTCGCCTTAATCGACGTCACCGGTGGCCATGAATTCGAGAGTCTGTCGGAGATCTATGAACTTATTGAACGAATTGATCGATTAGACATTTAATCTGAGAAGGCATCTGTAAACAACTCTAGCCAAGAGCATAAAAAGAGAACTAGGACGAATTTATAAAATTTGAAGGACCATTTTTTAGTATAATATGTCAGCATCAAGCATGTCGAATGTTAGGGTTGTAACTCAAACAGGTTTCGAGAAAACAGCGTTGAAAAATTGCCTATCGACAAGAAATCAAATGCTAGAA
>JAVFBX010215561.1:0-11683 GCA_034783855.1 Mopalia kennerleyi | reverse complement strand
AAAATCTAATAGGTTTTGGAAGACCTAATTATAAATTCAAGATGGCGGACTCATTGACAGCGATAGCGAAAATGAAATTTTTTCATCTGTTCCTGAATCGAAATTACTGATTTAAGGAATAATAGTGATTTTGCGATAACTTCTGCCAACCTCATTTATAAAAATTAGGGTATTGACATCGAAACGGAATTAAAACGGAATTCCTAAAATCTGAAACGGAATTTGTCATTTTTTAAAATGGAAAACCATTGGGCCTACTAATCCAAAGCATACATATAAATTGTTGGCCACTACATTTTCCTGTTTTAAAATATACATGTTGGCCCTATAGTTTGGTGTAATTTGTTTTAAAAAATTGGTAGAAATGGAAAAATATGCCTTAAAACGGCACAATTTGTTGATTTTGTGTTTTACCATTCTACAAGGGTCAGCTTAGGGTTGAAATTCGCTCAGTCTACAAAAAAGCATATATTCTCAGACTGAGATAGATATTGTACACTGAACATGGGGAAGTGGGTCAAATATAGAGACAGCTCTCACAACAGGTAATCTGAACAGTGATTAACACTGGCTTTTGTTTTAAGTTTATATGCTCTACTTTATGCAGAGGTCCACCACTGGAAAAAATGTAAAATTTCTTGCGACCACTAATTTTCAGGTTAAAAATTTATCAGATTCTACATACGGCAATTAATTTATGGTGCAAAAAAAATGGAAACATCATGTACTATAGGATTAACTTTTATATGATAAATTCAACTTATTCAGTTTGACATCAATATTGAATTTTTTTTTTTTTTTTTTTTAAATTTCTTATCAGATGTAGGATTTCACGCGACCCACGGCCGCATGATTTTCCAGGCGTGCAGAGGTCCAATCAATTTTTATTTTGGCTGTCACAAAAACCGGAGATAAACCTAAAATTATTATAATACTTTTGCTGTATTGATCCAAAAAAGGGAAATCCAGCTTAAAATGGAAGTTTAACATCTCGGATAACATGCTGTACCAGCCTAAGGAGAATAGGTAATGCAATTTATAACAAACTGAAGACAAGACAATTGTAAGACACAAAACAAAGACGCTACTGGAGATTTACTTCAGGACGCATTTCAGTTCTGAAAGCTTGGGCAGCTTTCTCATACCACCAATAACAACATTAGCCTAAAACAGGTTCTCTTAGTTATCGAATATCATTTAATGAAAAAATGCCCTCTTTATACAAATTAATTCAGCACAAGTAATTTACCGAAATCTGTCCTTGTGAGTATGCATTGCATGGGGTGGTCTGTAGTATGTCGTGTTGTAGTTGCTCCAGATTCATAACACGTAGAACATAGGTCGTAATCGTAACAAATCAAACATTTATATCTCCTGCCACGAAAGTTTCCTTTCAAACAAGAGTCACAGCTAACACCTGGAACAAATCAAGCAAAACCAATGATTACAAAAATGCTAAATTAGCATCAAGATTTTTTGAAAATGAGAGATAAGTTTACACAAACAAGTAAAGACATTTGAAGTCGTAAACCGTAGTCATGGGTCTCACATTATTTAACATAAATGCCAGCTTTGAGGATCACACCTACTTCAACCCTCAATGGCTCATTCAATGAAAAGCGCACAAATTTTTGCTGCCATGGGAAATTCAACCATAACATCAACATTTAAACCCATCATCAAGGAAAACGCACTCCGAGAGGCTGTGCTTCGTCCACCAATATTCTCTTTTGTCAAGTCAATCATGCTAAATTATTTAATTACTAGACAGGAAGATAAAAAAGATAATGACTATTAAGAAGCTGGGAACAACTGGAGACTCAATATCAAACAAGTGATGGTATACGGCCGCCAATCTGCATAATGCAGGACCTAACTAATGACGTTAAAAGAGGAAGTAGAGGTCAACATCAATACATTTAATTTTCGCTTTCAATCATTGTATACATTACACCTCGTGTCAATGTTGTTATTTTATACCTCCTACCAGTAGCATAAAAACTATTACTGAAATATGGCCAATGATGTGGACTGTGGTTTCATTTGTAAGTATACAAATGTTTTGACACTGTTTGACAGAATCTGACAATGGAAATAATTTTAGACATACTCATCATAAGGGGTCATGACAACGCGTAATATATACAAACTAATCAACAAAAAGAATTTCAATCTAACGAGATGATCTAATTCTGTGATAAAGGTGCTTGAATTATGACTGGGCTTCTTGTTTGTATATTCATCCTGTACGAGCAGATCCAAGAATAGTTATCCAGATAAAAACATCCTCTGATATCTTGAACTTTGCAGCCATCTTGAAACTCCTCTGAACTACTTACCCTCATGGCGGGACATTCTAGATGAAAAGCTCTGGAAGATGGCAATAAATGAAGATCAAAATTATCACAAAGCCAACTGTAGCTAATCATGTAGCTATTATAAAAGTATTTGCCCTAAATTAGCACGAGAATCACAACACTACTCCTCAAAAAGTGCGAATCTACTTTCGACATAGAAGGCCCATGGTGACGTCACTTCAACTTCACGCAACGGCGAGACTTCCGATAACGATTTCCAATTATAATAATGTAAATTTTATACAGTAAGACAACACTTTAATTCATTTATATAATTACTTCGAATTGTGGCAAAGATATGTTATTTGATGATGTTGAAACAAAAATTATTTTAACTTAGTCTATCCCATGTCCCTGATATATAAAAGACAGGTTGTGTACGACATTTGTATAATGTGTTAAAATAATACTCATCCAGGAACTAAAATCTGCTATTAAACTGTAAAAATAATAATCCTTGCGTTTTTTGCGTCAATTTTTACTTCAATATTTCTGTGCCAGTTTGATTACTGTTTAGAAATATAGAGCAGAGGAGACAAAATATTTCCGAGTATTCTGATTGGCTGCTATTTGGTAGTGACTTGAATATAGTCCACAGCGCGTCATGTCTTAGTCTATTCAGTCTGTCAACAGAGCTTCAGAAAGCAGCATGGCTTCGCATGTGGGACGTGTGTTGGTGTACGGCGGAAAGGGGGCCTTAGGATCCACGGTTGTGAAACTATTGAAGTCCAAAAATTATGTAAGTCAATTGAAATGAACTCACAGAGCGACAATTTGATTTAAAAGGGAATGTGTTTTATTGTTAATTATATTCCGTCCGGATATAGTGACGTACGGTTTCTGGCTGTCAAAACCAAACCGGCAACGCCCACTTAATTGACAACGTTATAGTATTTATGAAGATAAATGAACAGATGCTTTTGTAGTATATTATTCATTGACCTCTTCATTTAAACACAGGACTGTCCTTTTCCCATTCAATTTTATGAATTTATCAATTCATTTTCTTTTCCTTCTGATTACTGAGAAATTCAAATAGAAAGGTGAATTTGTTTTTTTTGATTTCTCAGAATTCGAAGTTTACCAATTCCCCTTTGCATTACTTTCCTATGTGGCTATGTTTTAAGTTGTAATTATTATCTTGATAACTTATTAATGTTATTCTTAAAAAGTGATAGTCATGAGTAAATGGTACATGGTACAGGTATAATGTAGCTAGCAAAAGTAAATCCTGCCCATCAGCAGCCCATGTCTATCATATATACTATAGGCTACCTAATGGAGTGTTAACATAATCTTTTTTGACTAATGGTATACCAAACTGTACATTGAACAGCATTTCTTAATTCAGAAAGTGTTTACCTAATGGTATTGTTCACATTATGAACAGAGACACTTTTTAACAAATATTATAATGATTAAAGAACAATCAAGCGTTTGAAAGTTGTTGATTTCGTGTATGTTGGTTTACCCCATAATACAAGTACAAAAACTGAACCACCACAATATGTATATATGTCTGTAACATAAACATAGGGTGGTTTGACTAAGTTTTTAAGTCCTCTGCTGTTCTTAGAGCTGTGAAGTTTGTTTTGGGTTTTTTTTTTACTCTTTCTAGTTGCATCTCAAACTGTAAATTTTCCAATTAGCGGAATACACTAGATAGGCCTATTGCAACCTGTGCTTGTCAAATGCAACATCATTGGTGTCTTCTTTCTTCCGTAGGGATGGCTATAAATGAAGTAATGTTAGATACATTGTAAAATCCCTTTATGTGTTTTGGGCCTCCAGCTGTGGCCTATGACACGGATATATGAAGGAGTCACCTTCGGCTATAGTGGTTGGGTTTTACGAGGCCCCCTTTCAGCTTTTCTACGATCCTTATTTAATGCGAATAGGAAATGAAGCAGCATCATATAGAAAATAGGCCCATTCTAATGTACACCCTTAACTCCCAATCAAACCAAATCTGTCTTTAATTCCTGTTATTTATTTTATTTATCCAGTGGGTTGGTTCTATAGATTTAGTAGCCAATGATGAAGCCAATGCTAACGTGGTTGTGAAAATGACAGAATCATGGACTCAACAGGAGGAACAGATTAACAAAGACGTACAGGAAGTTTTAGGTAGTGAAAAAGTTGACGCTATTCTCTGTGTAGCTGGAGGCTGGGCAGGAGGCAATGCAGCATCAAATGGTATATATTATGTTGCAAGCTCAATTTTCTTTCACTACAATAAAAATATATTATGTTGCAATAAATATATATGATGTTGGCTATTATTATTTTTTATTTTTTTGCAACAAAATAAATTAAATAAACATTTTCACATGATTTAAGGTGACAAAATCAAGGGTATTTGGGTAAGAATGGCAGCAATGCATTCAACAAATTGTTTTAAATACCTTTCAGCTGCATTTTGCTAAATGTCATTTGCGATATTTATTTCACCTACAGGCACAAACACATAAAGCCATTCCCATAATATTTTATTGTTTGTACCTCCATAATTAATTAGCTCTGTTAATTGTTCCAGTCATCTATAGCAAATGTATGGAACATATAGCAGGTCCTACTGCACGCTCAGGTTTCTGCTAAATATGTGAGCATCCCATTTGTTTGCAGGCATGCTGGTAGTGCTAGAAAAATATATTAAAGTATGACATTGAAGCCCAATCAAAAAAACAAATATTTAAACATTATTTATTATGTATTCATATATGTATATATAAATTTTATGGTTTCATAAAATTTGTAACAACTATTTTTGTATAGGTTTTGTGAAGAGCTGTGAATTAAGTTGTAAGCAGAGTGTATGGAGCTCAGTGGTAGCTGCTGGCCTGGCCACTAAATACCTCAAGGAAGGGGGACTACTCACTCTGCCAGGAGCATATCCAGGACTGAATCCCACACCAGGTAAGATTGCTTCAGGGGGTGGGCACTGATTGCTGTCCAATTGGGCATTCTGTGTTGTTTAAATTAAGCACATAATATGTATATTGATACTTAAAGTATGCAGCCTGCAGCTGGTGGGAGCTGTGTTGCCCTGGTGGTCCCCTGTTTTGTCATTATTTGTTTCCAGTGATGTGGAGTATGGTTTCCTTCACCCATTGGAATGGCACACGCAGGCCATCAAATGGCTAAAATAATATTAAGTATGGTGTAAAACTTTAATGAAACAAATCCAAATATGTATTGATGTAATAGATTATCAATAATAAATCCATAAAAATAAATTTCTTTGATTACCAGCACAATATAATAAATTACAAAATATTCTACCTGTACCATACCTGTGGCCAAAAAGGAATAAAATATATATATAAAGATTGTCCAATTGGAAAGATATCATCTGCCCTGTGGTCAGTTGTAGAAAATTTATCTTTCGAGTCTTGAGAACAAATTGAATGTTTCTTGACACCATGGATATTTTGTTTTAAAACACTGTCACTAATAATTGTGATTTTATTTAATCTGCACAGGTATGATTGGTTATGGTATGGCCAAAGCTGCTGTTCATCATCTCACTCAGAGTCTAGCTGGAGAAGGGAGTGGAATGCCAGCTAACTCTACTGTAGCAGCATTACTACCGTGAGTAACAGCTGATGTACAATGTGTTATTCCAGTGCCCTCTGGCTAAGGACAGTTTGTTTGGAAAGTAGCAATGCTGTCTTTACTTTGTACTGGAGAAAAATTAACTTTCCAACATTCTGGCCTACGGTTAATGAGAAAAACAGAATCAATAAGTGTGCTGGTTGCAGAATAAAACTGCAGATCTAGTGAGACTTGAAACCTTTCAGAAACCAGGTGTTTCTTTGCTGGACACTAATGAGTTTTATTTGTTTTCAATTTTGCTCACCTGTTGATCATTACTATGCTATTATTTTTACTATCAGAACTTGCTTTTGAAACCAGAAAAATACATTTATCCAATAACTGAACCCCATCAAGTTCTTAGACGTTTCACATTTACAGTTCCTTTTTTAATGCGTAACATATGGTTATTGTTGACATAGTCATGTTGGTTTAATTTGCAGTTGTGGAACAGGTGTTACAAAACATTTCATATTTTACAGTTGACAGACTTCAATTTTTGTGTGCTAGGCATTGCTATGTTGTATCTCTGTTGCTATTTTAATACAAGTGAAATAACAATGAATTGTGCCTTCTAGACAACAGTTGTAAAAGAGTAGGCCTAATGTTTATCTATTTATTATTTTTCCATTCATGTTGTGTTTATGTTGACAGTATAACTTTGAACACTCCTATGAACAGAAAGAACATGCCCCAAGCTGATCAGTCAACATGGACTTCATTGGACTTTGTGGCTGAGTAAGTGTTTATACTATATTATAAAATAAAATAAGTCTATGAAAAAAATCCATCCTTACATATTATTTCATTGGGGGTTTATAATGACAATAAAGGTAGTGGTCATGCACATTCCCTATTCAACTGCGGAGGGTTCGGAGGGAGCTTCCTGTACCCCTGGTGCTCTCTGAGCTAAGGGGCAACATGAAGACATCTTCTTGTGATGTCTATCCCGTGAGTGTCCTGTTTTTTCATTGTTTGGTGTCAGGGAAGGTTTCCTTCACCTAATTATATGGCACGACATCATATAAGTGAAGTAACCTTAAGTATAGCATTAAACCCCAATTAAACCAAACCCAATTAAAAACGAGGAAGGTTTGTGGGCTTTTTTGTTGTTGTTAACCGGTCTCTTATGGCTTTCTACCATCACCAACATTGCCATCTTTAAAATTGATACTACTTTATCAATCCAATATGTGCTAAAATGTTATATACAAACATGTAACCTACTCGATAGTTTGTAGAATGTTGCCACGTCAGCCTACTGTCACAGACTCAACACATACTTGGTTGAGACATTTAAATAATTCTCTTCATTGTTAAAATTTAAATTAAAATATGGCATTCAAAGAAAGTAGCCTTAGATACAGGTTAATTTGCTGTCCATGAGAAGCACATACATGTACATGCAATAGGGATATCATGTATTAAATAAATTTAGAGATAGAAAAATTTGCATGCCATTAATGGGGATCGAAACTAAGACATTTCGCTGACCAGGTCACCACTTTTATCAAAATATTCCGATTATGGGTCGATTTGCTTTTTAAGAAAATATCTTTTTTAGGGGTACTTTACAATATTAAAAGTGAACCAGCAGTTATTCATTGCTGTACCAATTGAGGCAATGCCACATATGTTTAATACATTTAACCAGTCTTGAGAAATAAGAGCCCACGGTCTCTCCCTGCTCTATGGTTTTCCAAAACATTTACACGGGTGGTTGAAGGGAGCTTTCTGTTACCCTGGTACTTTATGAGCTTAAGAGGAACAGGAAGCCGATATGTTTGTGGTATCTTTGTATTGTATTGTATTGTCCTGTTTTTGTCCTGTGGTGTTTTTGTTTGTTGCCAGTGGTGGTTTCCTTCATCCATTTCAGTTGCTTGCCGAGTGTGTAAAATAACCTTAAGTATGGCGTTTAACTCCAATCAAACAAACAAACCAAACATTTACAGCTGTTATAGCTAGAAGCTCTATAGTCAATGTGTGTGTTTTTTCTTACAGATACTCTAACTGTACAATTATTATATTTACCTTTCTCCATTTTACTCCTAAAATACTATGAATATTGCAACACATGTACAATAAAATAGGTTCTAAATCGACTTTTAATGTGGAACAAAAATGTGTTTTGGATTTTATTCTGATACCCATAGAAAAGAAATTTAATTAAATGAAAGGTTTTTTTTAGTTTCACATTTGCAAACTGCAAATTAGTTTATGCCACTATAAATGTAAACCAAACATTTTTTACATCAGCATGTAGCACTTTATATGAACAAAAAACCTAGGACTTTTTTGCAATTTGTTGAATTAGAAAGTAAAAGAATTTATAAAACCAAATTTTATCCACAAAAAAAATTGGAAAATGAGATACAACAAATTAGGTGCCTTATTTACTTAGCAGAAGAGTAGACATTTCATTCCTGAGATTGTAAGAGAAAGCCGCTAAAATGTTTGTTTGTTTGATTGGGGTTTAATGTCATAGTCGTGGGTATTTCCCTTCTATGACTACAGATTGTCCACATCACACTGTTCCTTGCCTCATAACAGTGGAAAACTGAGGGGAAGCCCCCTAAAAACCACCCCCATGTTTGCCGGAGCCAACTCACTTACTAACCCTGCTAAAGTGTATTTCAGAGATGTATACACACAATTCTTTAAGATACATGGGAAGCTTTGTTGATCTTACTTGAGTCAGTTTGATCCAAAATAAACCTAAGGCCAATAAATTGTTTAAAAAAATTTGAAGGACTTCACTTACACTAAGGTTGGGTATCTACCTCACTATCCTTGCGCACTGGAGTTTAATCTGAATTTCACTGGGGGCATGCATGTTTGCTTTTGACTGAATGGCAAAATATAAATAATCTTGATAAATATATGTCATTGGTTTATCTTTTTAAAGAAACTTTTATGATTTACTTGATAAAATGGATAGTCCTTTTAAAATAATTTTGATCTGAATTTTTATTTTACAGACTGCTATGTAACTGGACGTCTGGAGAGGCCAGGCCTGTCAGTGGCAGCCTTGTCCAACTGATAACCAAGGGAGGTAAAACAGAGACTGTGGCGGCATAAGGAATCCGCCCAGACATAACGCCCATACTGAAGAACAAGATTCGTAGCTATCACTACCAGAGCTTACGTCTTCTCAGTCACTTCAGTCTTTCTCAACATCTCAGAGCTTTGTAAACATCATGTAATTAACATTTTCAGACTTCAAACTGACATTTTTCAACTGTCCAGTCATTCTGTTTAATATAGGTCAAATGCCAAAAGGAGTCAAATGTGTTAAAATTGTGTAACATTCGCATGTTAAATGTTATTTTTTCTCTGGAGTTTGGCAGAATGCTATACTGTGGCGGAAGATATTCTGCTTCTTGGTAATTTGGCTCAGATATTGCTTGACCAGAATAAAATTTGAATCAACCTGATTGGTCAAAACACTGATTATAATATGGTCATGTGATTGTGTTTGGGAATTAGTTTTGAGAAGCTGACAGAGATTGATAGGAATGGAAGGACTGAAACCTCTGGATAGAGATTTATAGAATCCTAGTAGGTTGTGTTGCAACAATTCTGACTGAGAAAACAGTCATAATGGCCAGCAAAGGCCAGGAGAAATTGTGTTGTTATTTATACAAAGTTTTTATTAAATGGTTTGGCTATGATAGAAATATCGATATACATGTATACAAGTTTAAACATGTCAAACTGAACAAGCATTTGGGTTTATGAAACACAGATAAAGATATATTTCATTATTAAAGTGTAAGAATTTATTTACATTATTTTCTTTCAGATTTACTTGCCATTTTATTATGATCAATGATTATATAATTATCAAAATACTTATTATTATATTTATGTAAAGAGATCTTCCACATGTTTTACATCATTCGAAACCCATCATTCATTTTATTTAGTTTTGTTAAAAGTTACATATGCATATAAATGCAGATTTACTTTAGAGTTTTTATAGGGTGTTCATTTCAAAGATTTAAAACATTTAAAAGTTCAGATTGAGCTAGTCAAAGGAAATCCGTATGTATATGTAGGTATACCTGTATTCATAAACATTGTTGGGTCCACGGCCGTGGTGTAGCGGTTAGTGAGTGCGCTTTCTAACGTCTACTATCGATGTACCATTCACAGGATCGAGTCCGTCTGTCGACCCTCAGGTATATGAGTGAGTCACAAGATGTGGCTCCGGCAATCGCGGGGGTGGGTTTTACGACGTTTCTTCCCGGTTTTCCACCATACTAGGGCAAGGAACAGTATGAAGTGGACAATCCGTCGTCATATAAGTGAAATACCATTGAGTACGACGTTAAACCCCAATCAAACAAACAAACATACAAAGTTATCGACAGAAGGCGATACCTTGGTAAGACGCCACTGAGTCTCTTAGCAAGGTTCATTCTCATGGTGGATAAATAAAATTCGAAATAGAGAACTCTTTAAAGACAGATGGTGATAACTTGTAAAGACGCAACTCGTGGGGGATAAATATGAGAACAAAACAGAAAATAAAAAAGTGTATTTTTTTGTATTGGGGTTTAACGTCGTACTCAATGCTATTTCACTTATATGAATACGGTTGTCCATTTTACACTGTTCATTGCTTAGATATGGCGGAAAACCGGGATAAAACCCCATAAAAAAGTTTCCCGCGATTGTCGGAGCCACATCGTGTGACTCAGTCATGTAGGCCTACACGATGGCGGGAAGACGAATTCAAACCGGTGGACGGTAAATCTTGTGATATTAGTAGACGGACACATCAACCACTATGCAGACTGAAATCTACACATACGGCCTGAAAGTCACGTCATATAATCTGTGAAAGTGTAATTAGTAGACGGACGCATTAACCACTAAGTCAGGGCCGCGGACTTACAACTAATGAACGCCCCTCCCCGAATGAGAGGAATTCCCCAAAGTGTTTCTATAAAAATTGCATCGTGAGAATGACAGTCGAACCCGCTTTACTGCATAACCAAAATGCCACGTGTTTTCATGCAATAAACCGATCTATTCGATAAACCGTGCTGATGGAATGGGAAGTAGGTTATCTCCCTTATCTTGAACTTTGCCTGGCAAAGGTAAATCTTTGCGTCGGGACATGTTTAGACTTACAGTGAACAAGAGTTCTTATTTTAATGATCTGAGACCGCTTTTGCTGATGTTTTATTGAGTTTGTGAGTTAAGCTAATACATGTACCTAAAAGCCAATGCAACACAACTGTGTTCATTTTATTTATCTGAAAATTTCTTTTAATCACAACATGTTCGGCTTTGCACTTGTACAGGCTTCTCGTGGTTTCAACTTGTCTGAATACTGTCAATAGCATGCTGTGGCCAATACAAAAATGTTGTCTTCTGCGATTACTGAATGTTAGGATTGTAAAAACCTCACTGATGTTATGCTTATATCCGATTTATTCCTTTAAACAACATGCATATAAGTGGAATCTTTAAAAAGGAGTTGGACATTTTATTTCGATGTCTTAATGCGGGTAATTCTTTTAAAGTGAAACTCCGGGCTGCAATAAAATGCATATAGGTAAAACGGGCATAATTTTTTGTGTTGAATTATGCTCTCTAATTTTATAATAGAGCTATATCCATTTTATAATTAGATGTTCAACATCTTAATGCTTGAACTCAGTAAAATTCATTCACGCGGCCATGTCTTGGTACTTTTATCACTAAACAGAAGAGCTCCACAA
>JAVFBX010215539.1:0-11684 GCA_034783855.1 Mopalia kennerleyi | reverse complement strand
TTTTAAGCTTGTATCGCCTGGAGCGTCATTTATAGGTTTGCGACTTCCGACTCATTTGGCTATAACGGGTCACATATTTTATCGTCAAAGACTCAATGTAAGATAAATGGGGTACTCCTCTATTGGTGAATGATAGAATTAGAACATAGTCCAGTTTGTTTGATTGGGGTTTAACATCCTTCTCAAGAGTATTTCACTTACATGACAAGTGATTGTCCATTTCTTACTGTTCCTTGCTTAACATTCGGTGGAAAATTGGGATGAAACCTTGTAAAAACCAACCCCACTATTGCAGGATCAACGTCATGTGACTCACTCATATACCTGATGGTCAAACCGTGGACTGTACATTGAAATAGGATTAGTAATGAGAAACCCTGGCTGTCAGCAACTACCAGGTGGAATTGCAATCTTAGGGATGAGATTGCCGCTTCATATGCATAATACTACTTATTAGAAGAGTAAATGTGTAAGGCTAAGTCCATCATGATGGACACGTCAGAAACAGGTGCAGTCCTTATTCTGGCTTATCTCATCTTTCATATGGCTGGACTGTGAAATAGCAATTAACTGACTTTGAGGGCTTCACTGTAGATTCTGTTTACTCTCTGATGTAGATTATTATTTACCAGGATAAAGTTCTGGTTGCTGTAAAATCAGGAATCTTATTTCTTGGACTGAGAAAATGTTTACTCTGTGCTATCTGCTGTTCTGATTAGAATGGGTTTTGCACCCAATGATCTTCAGAGAAACCCACTCTCGCCATTCCTTGTAATATGGCTTGCATTTTACGTTAATTTTCTGTAGACCCACTATTAAATACAACATGGGCACACTGTAAGTGCCCTCGGGAATTTTGTGTGAAATATGTGTTTTTGAACTTGTAAATGCACTATTGGAGAACAAAATGGTTAAAATGATTGGTCTGAATCTTTGGGTAACTTAAAACTGAAAATATCTCAATTCTTACAAGTAGAATTTTATGTCCCTTCAAACAGTTTTATTTACCATTTTTGTAGCTTGATGAAAATACTTAATTTGATATATTGGGTATCATTGATCATGCAGGCCTATGGTGGTATTCAATATATTTCCTGTAGATCAATAAAACATGCCCGAAAGCAATGACTGATTTCCTCTTAGAAACAATCAATAGTCTTTGAAGATACAGGTAGGGACTTCTGATAAGATACCTACTATAGCCATTACCTTAATTACAAGGCTTCTAAAGTGAAGGAAAAGGTAGAAATAAAATGTGATAATTACAAGGTGATGTGACATTGAAAAAGATGCAATTAATAGATGTGGAGTTTTCTGCCGAATTTCTAGTCGTTTTAGAGGTGAATTGTCGGAACAAATGGTGTTAAGAATTCTGCTGCATAAAGACACACCTTATATATTACATGTACATGCATCCATATTGTAAGATTTTGACAGTTCCATAGAATGGAATGATATGTGTTATTGCTATAGGTTTATCTTGTAGATCTTGACAAATACTTGAAATCAATATAATCAATGACTAATAGTTTCATTGTTACCATTCTGATCAGGTTAATTTAGTCTACCTGTATTTGCATGGTTGAAATACCTGTGTTCCTGGCGAACTCCATGAGCCTGTAGCTATATTTCGGTATGTTTGTGTATTAAGCTATTACCTAATGAACTAATTGTTTTCTTTGCCAAACATATAAAGCACAAGAGTACATTTTAAAGTCTGCATCTTTATACTCAGTGTAGATTAAATTAATCCAATGGCAAAACTGTGTCACTTTGAAGTTTGAACCTAACAAGAAATGAATATTAATGAAAAGATAAAATCTAACCATTATGTGGAAGCTTCTTGTTGCCCTGGTGCTTCTGAGCCAAAGGGCAACATAAGACCGATCTGTTTTATGATGTGTTTGTATTATATTGGGATTGTACTGTCTTGTTTTGCTTCATAGCCAGCGGTGGTTTTCTTCAACCATTGGACTGGCAGATTGCTGAAATAGTTCAACCACAATCAAATAATAAAAAGATGGTGGGATTTTGTGCCCCATGTTTCTCTGAAAGTATAAAAGGTTCAATATCCAGCATATCTTGTTTTGCAACATATAAACCAGTTATGTTGAGCGTAATTTCCTTCACGCATTTAACTGATGAGCTGTCATATGCATGTAAGACCTCCAATCAATAAACAGAGAATGTTTCTTTTCCGTCTACATTTAAATGAGTACCATCAAGTGAACGGACACACTTTTCTCTGTGCTTTAGGTGTGGTTTGTTAGGGTGATCATGGGCTCGGGAGCCAGCTCTAACACCCCGTCCTCCAGCCCAGACTCTTCCCTCAAGGGCAGTCAACGGAACCTCAGGGTAGACAAACACTCCTCTAGCTACAGTATCCAACAAGGTGAGTATTCCGCTATAAAACAAACTTCGTAAAAAAAAAAAGAACAAGACACTAGAAGATTAGTAGCAGACATTCAGTAGGAATTGCAACTGAAGGTATCAAATAAGTTTGACCCCTTAGTCTCCAACAATGTCTACTCATGTTGAGAGATTTTCTAGAGATTTTTAGTTACCAACGGAGAATCAACCGTGTGTGGCTGGCTTTACGCAAACTCATAGGCGTAATAGAATGGTAAATAGTGGCTGTATACGTTGATCAACAAAAATATAACATTTTAAATAGCCGGTAACTGGGTATACAATGCATTAAAACTCTCCTTAATGTTAGGGTACACTTTTGCCTGTTATTTGACTATTGTAATATTATTGTGATAGTCTTCATGACTATTGCGGTACATTTAGACTACTATTGTGATATGAACAATTGAAAGTGTTTCTTTCTTCTGAGTAACATTACTCTTGTACCATGCTAAACCTGTTAGTGGAGACCAAGGGTTACGTAACCATTACACATGTATCTGTTTGTTACCAACCAGATGAGAACGTGGAGGATAAGAACTGTTTAGTGAGGACAAACCGAGTGGCTCCTGTCATCATCAAGAACTGTAAGGAGGAATTCCAGGCTATCGTCGATCTCAAGGAGCCCATTGTCCTGGGCAGTTTGGCAGAAGGCATGAAGGAACACCCGCTACTTAAGGTAACCTGCTTGTTAAAATGACAGCCAGTTCAAGCTATTGGCAAACACAGTTGAAAAGAATGTTACTTTCTCTTTTTAGCTGTTTATCACCAATTATGAGTGTACAGAATATATGACTGTTTTCTGTACAGCAAGTGAAAGATTGATGCCATGTTGTATGGCCCTCCAGAGCTTTAGCCAATCAGAAGATGCCTAGCAGTCAGGTGTCTACATGTACATGTACTTTCATTGTGTGATGTCGAAGGGATAAAGGGCGCCATTGAATACACAGATAATGTTTTTATGAAGATTTTATGACAAAACTGCCTCAGAAAATATTCCAGTTCAGTAAAATGTGCATGCTGACAAAAATGAAATAAGTCCAATCGCAAAAAAAAAGAAGGTTTTTGAGATGAGTAGATGAAAAAAGACTTTTTCAATAGTGCCAAATTATTGAATCATGTTAACTCAGTTTCAATTTCTCTATGACAATTTATCTGACCAGACATGGTAAATACATACATTATTTCTAACTAGTGGAATATTTTTTGTAGGAAATTCTAGCTCTAAATACATGGTATATATGTAGAGATTTCCAGTTTAGCTTCAATACTATATTTATTTTGTCATGATCATATTTTTTGTCTCTCAATCTGTTTCTCTTTTTATTTTCAGGGAAAATATTTTCTGGTGAAAGATCAAGGTAGTTGTGTTGATCAGCTTAAGACTTTGAACAAATTTCAGGCGCCTAATGTAAGACAAACAAAGTCTTTCCCTATATTGGGCATGGGGCAGCCTTCACAGGATGGGCTCCTACACATTGTCAGCAGTCTAATGGATGAACAACACACAGTGAGTTATATCTGCTTCTTCCTTTTTGTTATGGTAACATTTGTATGGGATGTGTGAATGTTAATAAATTATTTTTGTGTCTTTTAGAAAGTAAATATTAACACTAGTTTCGTTATTTTGGGATAACGCTTTTTTAGTTTGAACAGATTCTAGTTTAGAAAATTTTGCAGGTTGAAACCTGACTTGACACGCTAGATTTTCGCGGGGTATCTTACAATAGGTGCCGTCCATCCGTCCATCTCCACTCTACCTCCTGTCATATTCCGAGCTCTATCTCCAAAACTACTCAATATATCGAGCTGATTTTTATTTTATTTAACAGCTGGCATATTGGGACTGTGCACCGTCGTGGTGCTATTCATTTAACTTTCTAGGAAGTTTGTTTGTCCATCCATCTCTCTGTCATTTGCATTGACTCAACCTCCTATCATATTCCGATGTCTATCTAATAAAGTACTCAATGTATCAAGCTCAAATTTGTTTCATTCAATTTGAGTGAAACAAAATTGAATGTTTCAGTCAATTTTATTATTCGTAAATTTTATAACTTACAGCCTTGGTGCGGGTGTGTCACACTAGTGAGCTTTACTCAATTTTACTCAAACAGTGAGCAAAGCTCGATACATTAAATCAGCATTTGTATGATTATGTATACACAAAAGAACATGTACCGGTATAGACAAATGTTACAATTCTATGTGTTAATTTACACTGATTGATTGATTGGTGTTTTATGCTATGCTTAAGGCTATTTCAATTATATGATGGCGGTGTATTCCAACAATAAATTTCAATCGCACAACCAAGATGTGAATTATTTCCATAATGTTGGAAAGTTAATTTTCCTCCAGTGCTACGTAAAGACAGCATTGGCACTCTTCAAACAAATTGCCCTAAACCAGATGGCTGCTAAATTAAAATGTTGATTATTTAATTTATTCTATTGTATCTGGGACATAAGCTTGGTCATTCAGCTGTCTCAGATACTGGGTTGTATTAATTATACACCTGTACATCATGAAAACCTTTTCCTTTCTCTGATGTAGGTACATACATATATCACAATTATTTGGTTGTTAATTAGAAGTATGGTTAGGATTAATTATACACCTGTACATCATGAAAACGTTTTCCTTTTTCTGATGTAGGTACATACATATATCACAATTATTTGGTTGATCACAGTTGCCAATTAGAAGTATGGCTAGGATTGATTTTTTCACGATATGCGTTTTCATTTATTTTATCCTTCATTAGATCTTCGTTCAGTGAACTGCATGTACTGTTGATGTGATAAAGAATAACATCTTGTTTACCTGAGTAATTATATAATGTGAGCTACACAGACACCTGTCATCGTTCATCATTGTAAACCACAGATGCTTATGACGTGTCCATGAAGTCATTTCTGTTTGTTTAAATTTGAAATTATTTTAAAAAGCTTCCTTTTTCTGGGTTGAATTCAATTGACAACCATTCTTCAACGCTTTTCTTGTTTGTTAAAGTAAGCTATCTCAGCAGAAGCAATATTGTTGCCACAAATTTCTATTTCATTTCCCAGGTGACCTCCTGTCAGGTAATCAAAAGGAAATTTGGTGCTCAACTGAGTTGAACCTGGAGTCCATACTTAACAACAGAGATTATAAAATAATTGAGAATTATTTCTGTGCTAAACAGTGTACATGCTGACTATTCTCAGTACAGTACTCAACAAGATTACAGAACTGTTTCGTGCAATTGGGGCTTTAACACACACTTTACAATGTAATTTAATAAATCAGATTTTTATTTTTCTTAAAAGCTTTCTAAGCTGGTAATAAAGCCTGCATATTGCATTGTAACCTTTTTTAACAGAAGAGCTCCACAATAGCATTCTCCAATGGTTGGAGTATGCACTGATTTTATAACACGTTGTCAAGAGTTTAATTACCTGTAGGACAGATTCTGAGTATCAATGACCTGGGCTAAGGCTAATGCTCTCTGAAATAAAAGAGAGTTTCTTCTGGTGTCTTAAGCTATAACTTTACATATGTGATCAACTACTTAAATCGGTGTGTTTTGGTTGTGTGATTGATTTTTTATTGATTGAATGCAATGATGATTTAAAAAAATAAAGGAAATTATTCCATCATGACTAAAACCAGATACATTGAGAGCATTGTCATGTGATGTCTTCATTTAATCAACTTTCTGTCTTTTATGAGCCATTAAAGCCACCCCTTGCAGGTATACACCAGGTGATTACAATTGAAACAGGCGTGTTGCAGACAACCTTAATGAATTCCAAACATTCTGACACTGTTGTTGTTTTCTTCCCGACTCCACATTTTGTTTATTGTTATAGAGAAATCAATATTTCTTGTAATTTTTTGCACAAAATCTTTGAAATTTATACAGTTAATGTACCACTACAGAAATGGTCATAATAATTTCCTATCAATCAATCAATCTCTCAATCAATCAATCAATCAATCAATCAATCAATCAATCAATCAATCAATCAATCAATCAATCAATCATGTACCAATAATCACATATATACAAGTAGACATAAAGAATGCACTGATATGTAAATCTTTTTGTATAAATTGAAACCCAACTTCTGCATTTAACAGCTGAAATAAGATTTATAGCTATTTATGGATGAAAATGCTTCCAATGTTTGCATGTTTTGTGTTGTCCATTACCTGTAGCCAGTAATGTAGTGAACATATGTCCTCGAGCCTTGGTAACACTAATGGACTTGTTTATTTCTCGGTTATAGAAGCTTCCATGGCAACCAATTACCTTAACTAGCATCCAGAAGGCAATATTTACCCTCCTATGTTTATACCTCATAAAGTATTAGTTAATGGCCCTTTAGTGTGAAAAATGAAGGAAATATGAGGCTTTGTAATGAGTGCAATTTTCTATAATTCACTAGCAGTAATAAGGACTTTCATAGTGCTTCAGCAGGTCATAAAACAAAAATACCTCATACGCACTAATAACTTTAATATTTTTCATGGAATAGTTTAGTAGATTAAACATCAGTTTAATTTACAGCAATTGACCTGGTTTGATTAGCGCTGTGTTTTGATTAGCGCTGGGTTTGTAGGCCATGCTTTTACATGTAGCTCTGCTGATATCGTTATTGATTTTCAAATTAGTTGTACTTTTAATAGCAGTCATTACATGTTGACAGCTCCATTTAATCATCACATCATTTAGTGTTGATTTTGCAGGAGATAGGGAAGTTGATTCCTGTTGCCCTGGTGCTCACAGAGCCATGTGGTGGCAGCAAGCAGATGTGTTTGTTGTGCGACTGTATTTGGCTGGCAGGACACTATGAGTAAAATAACATAGAATAAAGTTCTAAATATCAACCAAAAAAACTAGTAAATGCTTTTGAGGCATTTAAATTTTGGAAGGAAAACCTATTTTGCTTTAAATTTTTACATCTGACTCAATTGTGCCTGACAAAATGGTCTATATTTGGTGCCTCAAGAGTAGAGAGGATATTACATGTATATAAACCTAGTTAATTATTAATATCTGATGCATTTGAAACAAATTTATTTTGTTTTAACCATTGCACAGTCCCTTTATCTATACTTCAGTCAGATAGTTAATTGGGGCATTTTGCTATTTGTATGTTTCTACATCCCATTACTAGCATGCATGTGGCAATTTTAATGGTCAAATGTTAATATGTGTCAATCATACATTTGTTTCAGGAGCACATCTCAAAATCCACTTAATGTATTTTCACCAAACTTTATGTACATGTATACTTCAATCAGATACTAAAGTGCTACCTTTTGTTGTTTAAACATTTCTTCAGAGCATAATTCTAAAGGTCAAAGATTAATATGTGCCATACTTTTGCGGAGCATATCACGTGCAGAGTCTGGAGGGAGCTTCCTGTTACCCTGAGGGTTTCGGAGCTTAGGGGCAACATAAAGACGATCTGATTGGTTTCTGTTTATTGTCAGTTGTGTTGAAGGTGGTTTCCTTCACCTGTCAAATGGGAGGATACATATGGGTGAAATAACGTTAATTATGGCGCCTAATGTAAGTAAGGGGTGTCTTTTTCATATTAACCAAGTGGTGCTCTGGTACAAATTTTAAAAAAATGAATTTGTTTCCATGGAGACAAGTTGAATTTAGAAAAAAGATTGAGTTACTCCTTTGTTTTGCAATATAGGGACAACATATACAAATTTAGACAGTGAAACACGTTAAAATACAGTTCCTTTGCACAGTATAAGATGCTTTGTCGTGTTAAACAGTGCTTTACCTCACTTTCCCCAGTATTGAGATCCTAAACTGTTTTGTTCATTATACAGATTTTTCTAGGTTCAAGAAAACCAAAATCTCATTAATATATATAAATAATATTAAGATGAGAAATCATGAAACAGGTAAAAATTGTGAAATTGATGTTGTATGATTTAATGTTCTGTCATAATATAGTCTTAATTGACAGTCAATAAGGGAAAGTATATAATATATTTTATTTGCAAGCAGGTGTTTGGGACATGTAATTTGAGAAAATTAATGTGCCACTGTAAATCTGAGATTCTGACTGACTTTATTTTTAGGATATTTTGATATTCAATCTGAGAGAGGAGCCGGTCTTTCTCATCCCTAATGGCTGTGATATGGTCTCCTATTCTATAAGAGATGCTGACAATCTACAGGAATGTGTTGTTGTTGGGAAGACAGAGAGTGAAGCTGTTGAACAGGAGGTTAATCTCAGGAAAACAGTGAGTAATTTGGGGCCCTGCTTTGTTCAGATGGTAACCGTGGAAACATTATTTGGGGTCCTGCTTTGTTCAGATGGTAACCGTGGAAACATTATTTGGGTCTTGCTTTGGTCAGCTGGGAATCGCATACTAGTAATTGAGGTTCTTCATTATATTCAGAGTTTAAGACCCTTTGTAATCTCCTTAATATGTTACTGAAGACCGTAAGCTACCAATGAAAGAAACAAAATAAATGCTATTATTTTAGCTCTCCACAAATTGTGCTTTTTAAAAATGTTGCATAGTAAAAAGGATTAGTTTCTCTTACTGATAATTTTGATTATAGTATGAATTTGTTCACAGATCTGCATATAGATCTAAAACTTCATTGTGAGGAATTTATCAAATGTTGCAGTCAAATGAGCTAACAAAATAAAATTGTGCGAATATTTCCAGTACCTTCAGCCAAATTAACATCACTGAAATCTTCATTCACAGGACAGTGTAGCTATTCACTACAGTAGTATTGCTTTATGAATAACTTTGTCTTTCAGTTAAGTGTTTTGAACTTTGAAAAATTTGACAGATTTAGACAACAATTAAGAAAAGTATATTGTTTTGTTTTCAGATTATAGATTTAGCCACTGTTTGTGATGAGAATAAATTCTATTTCTATAATGATCTGACCATGTTGGAAGATGAGCCTCGACTATTACCTGTACAATATGAAGACTATCTTCTACTATCAGAAGAGATCTATCAGAGACCCTGCTTCAATAATCCCCACATTAGGTACGTAGTGTGGCTTTAAATAGTCAATACCAGATTTACTGTATGCGATATTGACAGATGGATGGCATGTAGACAATAGAGCTACAGAATTGAACACGAGAGTTTGGGACTCATTGTAATTCTTATTCATTGACCAGATTCTTTGTGTTAACTTACACTAGACTTGAGTGTATCTGATTGAGCACTAAAAACAACAATCTGCTAATAGACTACAGTGCTGCCAGGGTTAACCTTCCCTTGAAATCAAATATTTTCCCTACAAGTTCTAGGGATTTATTGATGATAATCCTTACCCCTTCTGCAGACTATCCCAGAAATGTCCACTCATCTTGTGATATAGTGCAAGATTGATTGTGACTATCTGCATACATACTTGGCCCCTGGCAGTGGCTTATGTTATCTAGCATGAGCTAACAATGTTTTCTAGCATGAGCTAACATTGTAAGCTGGCATGAGCTAACAATGTAAGCTGGCATGAGCTAACAATGTAAGCTGGCATGAGCTAACAATGTAAGCTGGCATGAGCTTACATTGTTATCTAGCATGAGCTAACAATGTAAGCTGGCATGAGCTAACAATGTAAGCTGGCATGAGCTAACAATGTAAGCTAGCATGAGCTAACAATGTTAGCTGGCATGAGCTAACAATGTAAGCTGGCATGAGCTAACAATGTAAGCTGGCATGAGCTAACAATGTTAGCTGGCATGAGCTAACAATGTTAGCTGGCATGAGCTTACAATGTAAGCTGGCATGAGCTAACAATGTTAGCTGGCATGAGCTTACAATGTTATCTTGCACTAGCTTACAATGTTTCAAATGGTAGCTTAGTGCAAGCTTGTGGCAAGCTAGCAGAAATATTAGAGCTTAATAAGATTGCAGAAACTTGCAGCAATCTAACCATGCTAGCTTGTGCAATATCATGAGAGCTAGTGGTAGCTTATAAAGGGAGCTTGTGCAAGCTTCAAGGGATCTTAGAAGCTAACACTGCTGGCTTGCTATGTTTCAAAAGGGAGATTGTGGCAAGCCTGTCGGTAGCTAACATCTGCGAGCTTGCTGCAAGCTTATTTTTCTATAGGGATTTTCGGTTAAATTTTCACTTCGCCGAAAAAGTTAGTGGTGAAATTGACAGAAAACCCGTAACTTTCTAATTCTTCTTGAGAAAGATATTTATAACTCGACAAGTCGATTGCAATTGAGAGCATCTGAGGGGCTAATAACTTAAAAATTATTGACCATATATGAACTAAATGGTACACTTTATCTTGGATACACATGATTGTAATATTTGTCCACAGGTATAAACGGTTATGTTTCCCACTCGATGGTGCTCCCTCTAAAGATGATGTCGATGCTTTCATTACTGTCTTCATAGTAAGTAGGCGTATTCAATTATTTCCAGTACTAATCAATACATCTCATCTTTGTAAACTACTTGACAGTGCTGATATACCAATGGTTCATTTATTATTAGCTCTTTTCGAGAAATGTTGCAGCTAGGTTTTACTCACTACAGATTTGTATAAGCCATATTTGCCTTCTCCAGTCAAGAATAGTTCAGTGTCAATAATTAGAAAATATTGTCTGCTTTGCTGACCACTTGCTTTACAAATTTTACATAAGAAACATCCTAACCTCCAGGAAGTAATTTGATCCTCATTTACTATTTTTTAAAACATTGTCAACTTTGTATTGATTTGTCACTAACGGACAAACTTTATAAAAAAAATATAAAGACAACTTTTTACAGCACATGTATCTGTTGTTTCTTCCATGTGGTTTATATGTGTGCTTTGGTATTACTAAAATCAGACAATCTAATGATTGCCTGGAGATAGAGAAAAGTAGATGGAATAATATACTTCCTATTGAGAGAGTTTGTAATTTTTGTGACAATCGGTGATCAATTCCATTTTTTATTGACCTGGTCATTTTTCACTACTTTTGCTGTATACAGTATTACAACACAACTCATCTTATCTCATCAAAATGAAAGACCTGTTTATCTTCTCATACCTGTCTCAATGTTCATGGTTTAGTCAATTCACTTAAATCAAAATTGAACAAATTCCATTTTCTTACTGGCAGTACTGAATCATTAGGCTGTCTGTACATTGTATACAGTACTACATTGTGTGACAGATTACATAACATACAGTCTATGCTACATGTACCATGTATTATACACATATGGATGAAGGCAAATTGCATGCATGTATTGTTCGGCTGTGTCCAAATATAGCACAAAT
>JAVFBX010215528.1:0-11684 GCA_034783855.1 Mopalia kennerleyi | reverse complement strand
TTCAGAAAAATAAGTATAACTCATTTGATTCTGTAATTACAAAAAAGTCCTTATTTTGGGCGCTAGTGCCTCTTTAACATCACATATTCAAATAAAATAAACCGAACCCTTTGAATTGTTATGTTGTATCGGATGTGGCAAACTGTCCCTGATGGATGCTTGGATTCATTCAGTAGACTACGGTAGCCACGGTAGTTCCGGCAACGTTTAATTCAATGAAGGCCTTCAAATCGTTATAGTTTGACGTCTCAGTTGCATAACGTTGAGATGTGATCGTTTAATGTCTCTTCGTGAAGACAAAGTCCGTTAATTGTGGTTCGTATATTTAAGATTAATTTATATACTTGACAGAATGATACCATCTGCAGGAAGAACACAGAAACGTACAATTCCGGTGCAAAAACTTCTCTAAAGCAAGCTAGTAATTGCGTAGTTTTTTTTAACGGAATCTAAAAAAAAAACCCTCAAGAATCTACATTGTGAATAGCCTACTTCCGATCATCCTTTTTATGTTGTTCGCTCGGAGTAAATTTAACAATGGGTATACGATGTGAAGAGTTTATTCACAATAGACTGTTTTAAGAAAACGACTGGTCAAGACGGCCATCGTCTTTTCAGTTTAAACTATACTATATTTTTATTTGTAGAGAAAAACAATTTTGCTTGTCTCTCCAGGGATTTGAGCTATAGTCTCTTGCCAATAGGGTCAATGTTCGAACCGACAGAGCTACAAATTATAACGACAGAACCACCCGTATTTCGCGATAAATTCTTTAACAATGAGTACTCATATATTTAGCAATTGTTATAGCGCCTGAAGTTGTCGCAATTTCTTCAACACAATTTTTCTACTTGGAAATAAACCATTTTTTTAAAATTGTTCTTTGCTTTTTAGGCACATTTCATGCAGGTAAAGTAAAATTGTCAAATCAGCTTTAGATTTAACCGCTTATCAAAGATCATGTAATTTGCATATAAATAGGTAAATGTCAATGCCCAGATCCCGACGAAAAGACAACAGTAATCAATCAACTCAAACAGTGACGTAATCGAATTGTTAGAGAATAAAGGTCCAAATTGAATGTGGTGGCTGAAACACATTAACATAAGAAGTTTCAAGAGAAGACTTAACCCAAACAGTTTCTAAACGTAGATATTAGAAAACCTCTGTAGTGTTAGGCCAATACACATTGATCAAACGAAAGTGCTCCGGGCGATTCATTTCATTGAATTCGGTGAAGTCAATGTCGATAAAATTGTCTGGAATTCAACGAGTTGTACAGCGAGTATAGAAGTTTCCGGAATTAACAGTCATCATACCTTAATTTTACAGACAGCGCTTGTTCCATGGTCCTATACCCCATGGAAGTGATTTATTATACAGATTACTAGTACTTGTTTACTATCTACAAGACCATACACGCAATATATCCTCTATGAACCATACTGTTTTTTCTTCGCATTAAAGTCTTAAAATCTAAAACAAAGTTGAACACATTGTTTCTTCAACAACTAGTATATGTAGTATGTTTTAAATACATAAACCATTTGCTATTCTGGCCGTTTTTGTACAGCGTCTATAGCAATACAACTCGCGGTTTACTTTTATTACAGACTCCATCTATAGTAGCTAACAAGCTTTATGTTTCATTGCCACTATCTGTATGCTGATATATTTGTTATAAGCTATGGCCGTTACAAAATGTCATGCAAATAGCAATTTTTCAAACGCTATATTAAACGAGAATAATTGTTTTGCTAGATATGCCTTTTTTTGTTCTTTAATTGGCGCTGATTTTGAAGAACAAATTGTATCTTTTTTCTCTTTTTGTTTTGTCTACGTGTGGTTCCAAACAACACTGGTGTTTCGGGTTAACTAGTTTTCAATCCTTTCAACAGTTTTCGGAAGAGTAACTGGGTTATAAACTGGGTTAGATCATTGACACATAACCTCCCCAGAGCGGTATATCCTGAAGGTGATATACCCAACGTGTTGCTCTCTACTATAGCATATAGAGGGTGATTGATGCTGTGCGTGAACGATTTGTCTAACCCGATGAGAGAATCGAACAAAACGGTCATGTATCATTGTCAATAAGACCAAGACATACAATTATTAGAATACAACTTAGATATCAATGTCACAGATAGATGTGAGGACATTGACTGGTGATCGAGTACTCGCTGTCTCCTACATTTAACTTCACTACTTTATCAGATTTGAAATCAATCCCTCTCATCCGGGCTATCCACTCGTGGCCCTATTTCGAACAATCCAACAGAAGACGCGATAGAATAGATTTAACAAACTTGTGCCACACGTTGTGGAAATTAGCGCGATAAGAAAGACTTGTAATTAGTGATAACTTATTTCTGTATTCGCAACAACATTAGCAGTTTTAACAGGAAAGCGAGGCGTCCCTCTTTTTAACGTTTCTCTTAACAATGGGAGGGGAAGACTTTATTGCGTCCAATAATTCCCCTTTCTTAGGTAATGACAGGATTAATATATAGTGTAATTATGATGTTCAACAGGACGGAACAGCTGATTATCTCCATATCCGCCTTAATGTCACACTGATTAAAACCAGCGGGCACACGAATAAACCTGCGAATTGTAACAGAAATTGAATAAGTGTATAAAGGCAGTCGAGTTGTATTAGCATTCTAAGTATACCTCTGATCTTAGCTTTTATAAAGACTACATTTGCAACCTAGTATATAACTTAAACAGAATTAATGAATTCATTTTAACTTAGTACCCGAAGTTCCGCCACTGAAGTCCATCAAATAAAGAGAACACAATTTTAACGTCTAAAAACATATATTAAGAATAGTGGGGGGCACAGCTATTATACTTTACAAGCTGAGTAGCTATAGCAGGTCAGGCGCTAAGCTATATGCTTCCTTCAAAGAGTCAAAGGTATTGTGCATATCACCATATTGGTTTGGGCAATTTGGAGGAAAACAATCCTGAAAGTGGTATAGGTGTGTAATAAAGCTAACTGTTTACTTTGAAGGCAACATGTCAACCTATTTTCAAGATGTTTGTGCGTACGATATACGATTTAAAGAAATGGCAGCTATGTTTGCTTACATAGTTTGCTCCGAAATGAGGTCAAACGTGAATTATCAGGCATGCTGTTTGGAATGTCACATTGGTGGAATGCAATTCCATACTTTATAGGAACCGGAGGAACCTACAACTTAAACTTTTTATTTGCTTTGACGTTTTGTGTTTAGAATACATTCGCGCATGAATAACCGCAGGGAAGTATTTGTTAAGTTTGAAACTATTCCTCAAGTCCTGTGCTCACAACACATACAGATGTAAACATTACCAAAAAAATATGCAATGGCGGTGATATTCTTTGGCGTGGTTTGGTGAAATGCAATCCCATCCTTCGTCAATCCCATCCTTCATCAATCCCATCCTTCGTCTTCATAAAAGCAATCTCAATTCCAAGATAAACGCTGAATATTGTCTCAAGTTGTGCATGACCACAAAATATGAAAGTGAATATCATTAATAATGCAAGTGTGGCCATTTTGTTTTACAGAATTTGGTGAAAAACAATCCCGTCCGTTGTCTCAATAAGAGGAAGCTACATGTATATTTCAAGTTCAAAGTCGATCTGTGAATTTGTTACAGGGTTATCGTGCATGTTCACAACATATGCAGACATCAAAATTGTAAAATTATGCCAAGGGGGCTATTTTCTTTTACGTTATTTGGTGAAATGCTAATCCGTCGTTTGTCACATCAGAGGGAAGCTAAATTCCAATCAATGAATTTGTTCTCAAGCTTACAATACATATACGTGAATATTTTGTGAAATCCGAACTCATCCATCGTCTATAAGGCAGAAAGCTATATTCCAAGTTTGACGTTAATCTAAGAATGTATTCTCTACTTAACGTGTTCACAACACATACAGGAATGAATATTGTAAAATTATTAATAACGGCCATATTGTTTTACCGAATTTTGTGAAATGCAATCCCATCTGTCGTCTTTACAGGAGGAAGCAATACATTCTAAGTTTAACGTTAATTGGTGTACTTATTTTCAAGCTAGCGTGTTCACAACATTTGTGACGGACGGACGAAGGGACACCGAGTAGCATGTAGACCTATGTCCCCCCTACTATAGTAACGGGGAACAAAAACCAATATTTTTGTAAAACAAATAAAATGTATATATATATATATAGCACATGGGAGGATTCATCGGTATTTTATTAATCGACATTACTGTGCCAATGTGATTTAGTTCTAGAATTATATCTGATTCGCCATTTTTTAGTAATAGCGAGCCCAGTTTGCTTGTAATTTGAAGAAGTGAATATATTATTGTGGGGGCTATAGGGTTCGTTTTGTGTTGTTAAACATCCTGGGATTAAGGTATTTCAAATCTGTAACCGAAACATTGATATGTGGTCTGTGTAATTTCCCCTCCACATAGGATAGAGAGCAGGCTTAAGATGGAGAGGAGATGAATTACCCGCACAGTTGAACACGACGGCAACTCTCCTTCTTATTTCCGTTTCCAGCTAAGGCAGACTGGAAATATCTAATAGATACAAACTCTCACAGAATGCCTAACCAAAATTAAGATTAGGAGAGGATGTGGGCAGACGTAGATCATCTAGAATTGTAATTACATTGTTCCACTGATTGAGAGCTGAAATTCAGCGTTCCAAATATAAACCCGTTAGATTGGAGCATTAGGAATACAACATGTCACACAGAAGACTTCAGAAGTTTGTTTTGTTGGTGGTTAATAGTGATTTCAAAACGATCACCAATAAAGCCACATTTATCTACATAACCACAAATTAAATTGTCGTTAGAAGCATGACTATCATAACTTCCATTTAGTTTGTGTAAGTAACTGAATAACAACAAAACTTGATGTGAAAAAAATCTGTAACTCATCAGTTTTAATTATAGGAAAAAAGAACGGCATCGATCCAGTCTCAAGTCGTGTGCAAAGCAGTCCCTTCACAAGAGGCCTTTCTAGTTACAGAAGTGCAATCTGAATGACAACTTGGCAGCACTATGATGGGACCTTCTAATTCCTGTTCAAGTTAAAAAAGAATGTTTCGTAAACTACAAGTGTGTAGTTGAAAATGGAATCCACCAAATTAAACATAATGCGGCGTAATGATATGTTTTAATCGGTTGTGTTTACACCTTTCAGTTGACATCGGATGACCCCTGTATCAGATGAGATAACTCGCTATCAGGTGCCATCCCTCTGACTGTGTAGGCCTACCTGCTAAAATAAACTTCCAGAAAGTCGCGAATCCATAGAGATATTGAAATAAGTGACACCCAGCGCTCTATTGTAGATAACGTGTGATCAAATTACCGCTATTTCAGTTTTTAAAACACACTTAACAGTATTAATAACGGTGACATAAAGTTGAGAAATAAAGTCTATTTTATTTTTCGGAAATTAAACGTGTTGTCTGTAGTTTTCTGGACAATGCTGATCCACATTAAAAAAATAATTGTTTTGTATTTGTAGTTATCTGAATGATTTACACAAAAGCCCAAAGCCTCTATTTCGTAATTATATCTACGATATTTGATCTATTTAAGTGTAATTATAAAACGTAAAAATGAACAGTTATTGCTTTTTAAAAAATTAAAAACAACCCATCAATTGGTACTCCAAAGCAGCGCGCGATAAAACAATAAACGACAATCAACAGAGTATCATAACGATCATCATTTGTAAGTAGCCTACACAGTAATACAGCGGATAACGCGCGATCAAACAATAAACGGCAATCAACAGAGTATCATAACGATCATCATTTGTAAGTAGCCTACACAGTAATACAGCGGATAACGCGCGAGAAAATAATTGACGGCAATCAACAGAGTATCATAACGATCATCATTTGTATGTACACAGTAATAATACCGCGTGTAACGCGCGAGAAAACAATTAACGGCAATCAACAGAGTATCATAACGATCATCATTTGTATGTACACAGTAATACAGCGGATAACGCGCGACAAAACAATTAACGGCAATCAACCGAGTATCATTTCAAAACATGATGCTAGTTTATGACCAAGCCGTCTAGACTGTATAGAGGCAAGACGGCGACGGTTTTAGTCAACTGGAATGATATGTTCTTCGGGTGTTGTTATGTTCTGTTTGTTTGTTTGAATGCATGGCGTTTTACATCGTACTCAAGAGTTATTGCTTAAATACAGTGGAAACCCAGGAAGAAACCTCGTAAGTACCACCTCCGCAATAGTCGGATCCAAATCGTGTGACTCACTCATATTCCTAATGGTCGATATAGGCGGACTAGAATCCGTGGACGGTAGGTACATCGAAGTAGGATTAGCAAACAGACCGACTAAGCCATAAGCCACGGCCTCTTATGTTCTGAATTTGCCATCAAATAACCCGTATCAGCTGTCATTTGCGGCACTTTGGGAATTCAGCCATCGTCATTTTGGCGGTTTACATTGTGACAAGATAACAACCAGCTGTTTCCATCGAACGAAAGTCTCCTTGTGTACAACGAGACCAATCGTTAACAGAACGGTTTATGTAAAATTAGGCCTGGCCTGTGGCCTGCACTAATTCTATTCCCTTTTCAGGAATGATTCTATTTTTTTTAAAATATTTTTTTAATACTATTTAAATTTGTTACGGTTCGCTGACTGGGTATGAATTTTTTTTTCAGTACAACTTATTGTTCAGATATTTACATCCTGACAGAAAGGCACAGCCTGTCTATCTCGCTATAGTGTTACATTTAAGAGGAAACCTAAACATAATATCAAACAATTTAACTGTTCATTTCGGCTGTCATATTATGCCGAAATGATCAGATGTTCTTTTAGAATAAATGACTTTATTTTACATATATGAAAAAGCATTTCACATATGTGGAAAAGAATCTCACATATGTGGAAAAGAATTCAACATATGTGGAAAAGAATTTCACAAATGTGAAATTCTTTTTCACATATGTAAAATTAATTATTTATTTTACATATGTTGAAAAGAATTTCACTTATGTAAAAAAGAATTCAACATATGTGAAAAAGAATTCGACATTGAAATAAAAGCATCCACGGCCTCAATTACTGACTTCGCCCCCATAGCCGGTATTTAGCGGCAATGAATTTGATCAAAAATTACAATCAGAAGGACAACCACTTTCGGCATTTTGCAAAGCATTTGTTATTTTCTAGCGAAGAATAAATCAGGGAAACTACATTTGTTTTAAAACCCTACAATTGCGTGTTGCGACCGATTTTGTAGAGAGCTTTACTACGTCTGATTCGTCGGGAAAATAAAATGATGTGCACAACAGTATAACATGCTGAATAATAATATAATATTCACTCTTTGTTTGTCACCTTAATTGGCATTTTTCATAAGAGATGTATGGTTTTGTATTGTAGGCTGTAAATATAGCCTTGGCAGTCTGCACTCAGTGACCTATATATAACCTAGGTCTGCGATTGCTTTGTTGTTGTTGTAATCTCGCGACAGTGGATCAACTGTTCGACTTGGAAGTGTGTCCTGCTGAAGCTAAACTGGCACAGCATGTGGAATATATCCCCGTCGTCTATGCATTCGTCTTGAAAGTCTTCAAAAGACGATAGGAGCACAAATAAAGGTTGGATACGGACCCTTCATGTGGAGAGAAATCATTTCTTAGTTTTTTGATAAGCGGAACTCTTTTGTACATATCTAAAATAAAAGTTTATTTTACATAAGTAAAATTCTTTTCCACATATGCAAAATAGTTAGGTTTTGGTGATTTATTTTACTTATGTGAAAAAGAATTTCACATATGTTGAAAAGAATTCTACATATGTAAAATAAACTTTTATTTTACATATTTAAAATTCTTTTTCACATAAGTGAAAATCTTTTCAACATAAGTAAAAAAGAATTTCAAATATGTGAAAAAGAATTGTACATAAGTAAAATTAAAGCAAAACTAATACGACATATGTAGAATAAAGGTAGAAGTGATAAAACGGCTTGCCATAGTTATCCGCTTCCATACGACATTATTTAAAAAGTTGCTACTGCTCGTCGTTGGAACGTGTAACTTACCAATTCCAAACATTGCTCCCAGAAGTGCCAACATGAAGACAATTCCCCCCGCCCACAGTCTGACGTCATATCTCCTGAACCAATCGCTTGCGCGCTCATGTTCTTTATCCTCATCAACATCTTTTGTTTGAAACTGAGCATATTTGAAAAAAAAACTGCTTGAAATTGTTGAAATGTTCATTCTCTCTTTTGGTGACCCGGTATCTAAAGGGCAATAATAAGACAATCTGCTGCAGACTTGTGAAGTCTTTATTTTGAGCCTTTAAATTGTTCAGTCTTGTCTCTGTTGCCTATGACGTCTAGTGTAGTTTCCTTCACCCAGTTGACCAGCATGCACGCCGTTATATAAATAAACATATAGTTACTTTCATTTCACTAACTTTGCCTTTAATCAAACTATTGCTCATATATATATCAGGACAACAGGCGGATGTAATAATTCTAAAAGCAATCACACTGGCACAGAGATGTAGATTAATTAAAATCGATGAATCATCTTATGTTCTAGAGAACTACCAGCGACAAGTTTCCTAATAAACCTTAATCTCGAGTTGTGTTATATGGGTAACCTATAGACATCTCGAGAGAAGGTAATGACCATTACAATATGGTCTATAAAATATTGTTAAAAATGTAGCTAATTAGATATTCGGCATGGGTCATGAATACATCAGTCTATATTCAAATGTATATGTTAATATATACTAGTACTTACCTCGTATTCGTCATCCTGGTCCATCCTCAATCTTGAACCTGTAAATTATTTGATGTAATAAATTTTATGGATATATTTACATGTATTATCCGGAAGTGTCTACCTACAGTATTTTCGTCGATAAAGGATAATATTGTCTTAGAGCAAATGCAGGTAGGCTCGAGGGTTGACTGATCATGTTGACAGATATTTTTAATTTCCCGATAATATAAGGTGCCACACTCTTGAAGGTTTGGTCAAAGATAATCATAAATGCACAGCGTCTGATGTGAGTATTTTCACCGGCTTGCATCCCATGCAGTCCAGGTGGAAGAACCGTTATAACTTATTCTTCTTTTAAAGTACTAATTTTGACAAATCGAAAAAGAGAAAAGTTTTGGCATATCTGAAAAAAATAATAATATTTTGGATTTTTAAATGATACAAACTTCATATACCTTTTCACTCTCCATATCAGATCAGTACTGATCTCAAGTGGATAGGCCCCTACTATGGCCTGAAAATCGATTTTTTGTTTTTGTTTTTTTTGCAAATGAACATAAGCAATATATTGGCTAATAAATATATATATTCAGTAACTTACACCTTATAATCTACCAGTCGACACTGTTTGGCGGAATGTATTAGGGGTGCAGTGGTGGTCCTTTACCTAGCTAGGTCTGATGTACCTTTCCTGCCTCATAAGTTTTCTAGACCAATCTTTACCTACCTAAGAGAACTGTGCGTTCCGGAGACTTCTTTCCAAATGTCATCTTATGAAAGTTACTAGTTGACCATCATTTATATAAGAGCCGTTGTTGTCCTATTCTGTTTGTCTGTCACACAACCCGCTATATATAACCTTTATTGTAGCTTAAATAACAGTTCAACATTTAGACCGATTTATCTGGTGACCTACTTCTAGAAATAGATCAAATATTTCAATAGTGAAATTTGGTGAGTATTTGGATGTTCAACGCACACCCACTAAACCGCGCGTGCATCTCATATATAATTGTCAATACACTATAATTATATAAAACTGTCAGTGTCACTGGTTGGATCAGGTCAATTGCACGGTATCTGGGTGGGTAAGTGGAACATTATTGTGTAATCCATGTATACCCAATCGACAAAATGGGTTAGTCCTTAGTTTGAGTCACTATAAAATAGAATCCATCTACTTCCTTACACGGAGACATCGACCCCAAGATACATACAGGCAATCTAAGTTTGCACTACAGCCATGTGCGGATCACGTGTTAATTGTGGTCATGTGACTTTCCGAATCATGTGACTTTTCTCTGGTACAACAAGTTTCCTCCCACACTATGAGTAATGCTGGCAGCCACAGCGCTCTCTATGTAAAGTGATCTATATCTTCCAGGGTCAAAGGTCAAAGTGCATAAGACTGCACTTGCAACAATTCACCCTTACCACAATTGACATCAATGTACGGCAACCATTTCATTCGACTATAGTAGGAGCAAACAGCCAATCAGAAAGCAGTTTACAAATTACGTCTTTTGACAAAAATCACCAAGCGTTGCGCCACTGCATGTCAATGTGGCGCCACTAACTAATAATTTCATTATAAGTTGATTATTTAAAATCTGATTCGAAACTAGACTTTAGTAGAGCTTTTAACAAACATACATAGGTCCTGTATGATTTACCGCAATATAGGCCACCAAAGTCATAATTATAAGTTTTGAACGACGCTTAGAAGTGGGCTATCACAATTATACAATTTCTGGATAACCACTTCTTGTTTTGTGATAGAACTAAACGAGAAGTGGTTATCAAGAAATTGTATAATTACAAAGTCATAATTGTTGTATGATGAAGTCGTTACACAGTTCTAGAAGGACCTATGCTAAGAGAGCAATGATGATTCAAAGTTTTCCCCTTTTCCTGGTGCATGCGTGGCAGCCCAGCGATAACACCAGTGTCATCATATGACACGATCACTCAGTCACGCCCGGTTTCTTTGTGGCACATTCAAGTGATCTGTATAGAAATTATCCATTGTTTTACCTGTGTTTTCGATGGGCGGCTGCATCTATAATAGCGTTACTTTGACCGATTAAGTGAAACGGGATTTCCGAAGAATGCTTAAACGATTTTTCATTTAATCAGTCAAATTTTAGATATAGGATTTGAAGTATGCATACCCATTGTTACCTCAATTATTATGGCATATAAAGTCGTCCAGATTTTGACGGAAATTCAAACAGTGATTGCATGACATACGAGAATTATCTAAGCCTCGTCTATTTTAGAAACTTTCACGACAGCCGATCTGTTTGTGACATCTTGTGATTTGTTCAATCGTATTCTCGCGAGAGTTTCTATAGTGGACGAGACTAAAACAACTCTGGCGTGCCATGCCAGGTCATCGTGCATTAATTTCCCTTAATATTTGGGGCGATGTTGGCCACATATCAGCAAATAAAAAAGGTGCAAAACAAGATGGCCCGGGTGTACCTTCGAGCCAATGTCTCGACGTAGGAAGTAGATTCTATTCGATTTTATTTGTATGTTATTTGTCCTGTCTCGGTTTGTTGCAAGGGGCGTCGTCGAGGTTTCACCGTACTGCGAGTGAAATCCTATACCTAAAGTTGTTTTTAGATCCCAATCATGCAAATAATCAATCACAAGACTGCTCCCGTAGCCATGTATATTAGTGAAGCTGTGTTCCAGAAAGTCGAGACCATCGTCGGTTAAATTTGATGCAGACAGTATCTTAGTCAGATGGCGGATCTTTCCGGTTGAATATTCATGCAGCAAAATGGCACGCCTTATTCGGTTTGAATTCGAATTTTGACCAGATTTCTCTTGGCTCGTACAAGATAAGTACGCATTAAATAATTTTCGTTTT
>JAVFBX010215517.1:0-11686 GCA_034783855.1 Mopalia kennerleyi | reverse complement strand
TCATACACTCTGGCACTCTCACCCAGCAACACATACATCGCAGATCTATTTTTGGGCAAAAGGAAAAGACCAGCCCACGCTGCATTTGCTTGACCATTATTTAACTGTGAATGCGATACAAAGGAAAACAAAGCATATTTCTAAATAGAGCGATTTCAGCTGTTGACTGGTCGAAGGAAAACCCCAAGTGAAACTGGACTTACGTTTGTCCACTTACGGTCACACATTTGTCAATAGTTATCTATAGCTACATGTATATATGTAGCTGATATTTAAAACGGTGACCGTTTTCTTTTACCATTGGCAATATCCCCCTTGAAGGAAACACAGGCGGGGGACATTGTGGTCTCAGAGCACTCTTTTTCCTTAATCTGTTTAAGATATTGTCAACCTTGCCTTCGAGACAATTGGTATCTCAGATTCCTTTCAAACTATGGAATATTCTGGTGCTGCATTATTGAAGGGATATTGCTAAACTTTATGAGGATGTTAAAAAATATTTTAGTGTATGTTCTTTGTTGTTAACTATTACTTAAACTATCAGATTTCCACATATGCCTTGTTTTCATAAGCGAATGTAGCAAGTGCACATGTAGTAAAATACTGTAAGCTTCAAGATGAAGATGGTTATTGCATACACATTTTATAGTGCTATCTTATTACAGGTTTGTTATTTGGTGTTGTACTAAACATAGTATTTAACTATGGAATCTGTTCAAACTAAGCAGGTGTTACCCCATATAACGAAAATACTGTTAATATTCACTTTCTAAAAGACACAAATACATGTATCATTCATAGTTTTTATAGTTATTTCACTCATATGACAGAGTGCCAGTTTGACATTGACAGCAAATGCCAAAACAAAACACCAAAATGTAGAAGTTGTTCTACGTGCATAGTACCCTTTATTTTTTACGTTGACATGGTGTATTTTTGTTTCAGAGATCAACCTGTGGAACAAACCAAACGTGTTTTGCGGAACCTGATAATTGTGAACTGGGAGTTAACTGTCCATATCGAGCCAGCTGTAATTCTACAGGTGAGCTCAGGGTGTTGTATTGTTTAGAAATTGAAAGGTGTTTCTATGCAACATAGTACTTATTATTTAATAGTCAAAGAACATGTGTTAGGTATTTTCATCTTTGCATTGTTTCAAACCCATATGTACACCGTCAACATAAACCGATACACCGACAACATACATTTAGGATGTGTATTTTTCTCATTTAATTTGTTTTGTTGCAATTTTTTTTTCTTCACTTGAAAAATAACGAAAGAGATTTTTTGCAATATAGTTCAGTATGTGAATATTTTATTTTGATTTCCAGATTGCCGTGATATTGTACCTAATCTGGCTTGTACCTTTGGCGTGCTGCCGACCGGCTGTCCACGGAGAACTTGTGCCTCTAATCCATGCGATGTAGGTCATACATTTACATTAGTCACACTTCCTTTTGATAAATGTAGAAATTATACAAGTACATGCCAGCCTCTACCTGGAGTCGAACCCAAGACCTTGATTGATAAGGCAGTGTGCCCCTATGTCGGAGTAGGGGATGGAATTAAAGTAAAATTAAGATTATATCCTCCACATCATATAATGTAATTCGAATTCGAACTGTAACATCAATTGCACTTTATTGTTTTTCAGGGAAGGATCTGCCCTATTGGACAAAGATGTATCACGGAGCCGGAAGAGTGCTTATTCCAGCTCCAATGTCCCTTTGTCAGCAGATGTGTGGATGAAAGTAAGTAATCCGTCGGATTATTGACTAAAACTGAATTCTCAATTTGCTAGGATTCCCGTTATTCGCCGAATTTTAATTGGGCGACTGCATCGTAGTCTCCTATCAACCAATCAAAAAGCTGCGAGCAAGGGGTTTCCCCTTGTCGTAAAAACAAATCTTACTGTGAAAATGCGTCTTTAGCAAAGGAATAAATTCAGGATAATATAAATTTAAAGCAACTCAATAGAACATTTATCAGTCTATTCTGCTAAAGCGTTTATGCCTTTTGCCTTAATCTGAATGATATGCACTATTTCGGAGATTTTCCATCCGTCTTATAAATACCTTATACCATATCTTGCATAAGTTATAGGTATAAAATTAAATTTATTTATTTAGTGAAGTAACCATTAAAAAAAGTATAAAACTTTGCGTAGCTTGTAATTTAATAACTACTAGTATGCTTCATTTTCTTGTACATTCGAATTTATTTTTAGATTGTTCTGATGTTCTGCCACTTTATTGTCCGTTCGGAGTTTTAGAGAGAGGTTGTCCACGTGACACGTGTTCAGCTGATCCTTGCGCGGTAAGATTAATACATTTTTCTGTTAGGAACATTTGATATACCATGAATATAGTACCGATAACTGAAGTCGAACTATTTGTATGACATTAATCATAATTCCTACTCTGTCGTTTGTTGTATATTTAGATATGGTTATATGCGTTACCATTGTTTACTGTTGAAAGTTCAAAGGGTATCTAAGTGCATCTAAAAGTATGGACATTAACTCTAATAGTATTATCATTCATTTCAACAGACAACATCTTGTGGAGCAAACAAAATTTGTATCTCAAGACCATCAAGGTGTCGCTATGGCAACGAATGTCCTCACGAGGCCGTCTGCACAGATTTAGGTAAATAAACTTGAAAAGTGTGATCAATGTTATCTTATGTTTGTAAAAAAAAAAAGGGAAATATTTAACGGTACTGTATGTATATTTTACTGGAAAAGACGCCAAATCGGTCTACCTTTCACACACGCTGTCATTCTGTCTTTTTCGTTAACATGTATCCAATGATGTTTGGGATAATCCGTTGTATGGTTAGGAGCTGATATAAGTATGCAAGAGTAGTTGCCCCTGAATCTATTATTTGGGATTTGAAAGTGTAGCCTACTCTGCGTCTTAATTATGACCTTTTTAACAAGGTGATTTATGAGTTTTAATGATATCTAGGCTTCTTTATTGTAAGACTACTGCTTTTGTTTTTTCTCTAGTATGTCGAGAAGTAGCCGCTAATGTTGCCTGTCCATTCGGGTTCCTGACAGAAGGATGTCCACGATTCCAGTGCGCTCCTAATCCTTGTCTGGTAAGGCTAAAGAAAACAAGCTCCAATGTTTACAAGTCAACTATCGCTTAAACGTTTTGATACGGTTTTATGAACTTTAATTCAAATGAATTTGTTGCAGTTTCCCAGCGTCTTTGAGAAAAGTTGAGGCATGAAACTCTCTCTCACCTTATTACGCTTTATCACTTTGATCTCTGTCCGACAGCGGCAAGGCAGTAAGCATAACAAGGTGTTATATCGCCCTTGTGTGGATACCAGCCTGGCCTAGAGAAATTGAATGATATTCCCTGAATGAGCGTTCACCGCAAAGATATAGATTCGTAATTTGCTCTTTCCCCGAGACTGGTCACCAAAATTGTTCAAAAAGAGATATATTTCACTTTACTTCACAATACATATCGTTAACATTTTCATCTGTACAGGTGTTCTGAAAAAAGTCACAAGTCTAACAAAATTAAGAAGTTCGGCTCTTACTTGATACACTTGACCTGGATATCAAGAATTATTTTGGCCAAAGTATATTATATGGATTAACCAAGGTTATGCGCCCTCTATTTTAGAATATCACATGTGGTCCAAACGAGGAATGTTTAGCAGAACCCGGAACCTGTGAATTTGATACCAATTGTCCTTTCATATACAACTGTAGTGCTATAAGTAAGTATGGTTTTAAACTCTGGATTCTTCTCTATAGAATTCAATAAGAACACATCTGGAGGTAAATAAAAGTTAATTAAGCAGAAGTTATATTCAGGCTCTTCTTTTTAAATTTGATTGATAAGACAAATTGTGCAAACAAGCATATTATTTGACAAAAGTAATTAGTATAACATAAACACTTATTGTAAATAAGACTAAAATACTTAAAATATCATTGACTATGTTAGGAACCTTTGTCGAAAATAAGTCTTTGTTTTTAATATGACAAACTTCAACTGATTAGTGCTCTGATTTCTTTGTTTTTAAGCCAAGAGGGGCGAATCCACATAAACGTACCCCTGCGAACACAATTACACAAAAAATATAAATCTATAAACTTTGTTGTAATGTTTTCAATTTCTTTCGAGCCAGATCCTAAATTAGAAATCTTCTATTGCAGAGTGTGAATCAACAGTCCGGGTGTTTTGTCCCTATGGGTTTGAGAGCATTGGATGTCCAAGAAAACAGTGTGCCAGGGATCCCTGTTTGGTAAAGTTTAGTGATTATAACAAAACCTTGAAACTATTTTGCCAGTGTGAAACTACTTGATTCTCTGCACAGCTATAGGGGACCGTCTGTAAGTCACGTCATGTGACCTGCAATATTGCACATAATTCACTTCACTTCCACTTCCGGTGGCAGTCAAAATTCTTTTGATATATAGCATCAACAGAAAGTTAAAAAATATTCTAATTCTTCCAATCACTCCTTTAGCTGCATCCAATAGTAGCACAGAATACGGCTTTGGAAGATGGGTATTCTAAACCCGGAGTTATAATTTGAACCCGGTCGCCTGAACTAAATAAAGGCGAAAGAAACTTATGTGTTCTAGGTCGATTTCTGACCGTTAACATGCAGATTTAAATTCACATGGCTACTGCATTCTAGCCGAAATTCTGAACTTTTGTTTCAAAGCTATCCCTTCTATGTATCTGACCGAGTCCCTAAATAAATTCCTCATCAGAAAGTTTGAATAACATAATAACGAGGTCGAAAACTGGATAAGTCGAGTGGCTTATAATGGAATGGCTGCCAGCGGATAGTTTTGTACAAACAAAAGTTTTGTCGCTTTAATTACATGTTGCCCTGGAGTTCTCAGAGCTAAAGGAGAGCTGTTTGTGGTGTCTGTATAGCGTCCTGTATTTGTCTCGTCCTGTCTTTGTTTGTTGCCAGTGATGTCGAGGGTGGTTTCTTTCACCCAGTGGGCTGGAACGTCGTCATATAAGTGAAATACCCTTGAGTACGATGTTAAACCCCAATCAAACAAACAAACAATTAATTACAAATAACACTAACAGCATTAATTTTATTAATACAGACGACCACCTGTAAACCGGATGAATTGTGTTTCTCCAGACGGGGTTCGTGTGAGTTCAATGAGAATTGTCCATTTGAAGCAGAGTGTAGACTATCGGGTAAGTCAGGGAAGTTTTTTTGGTTTTAAATTATCTGATATATGTTGTTAAAAACAACGAGAATATTGCCTAGCGTTTACTTGTTTTAATTAACTTAATTCGCATCGGACACTTAGGCAAATATTTAGAAATTTTCCCATACAGAAAAATCTTATATGATCCTCTGGAATTTTGAACATCCTATACAGGATAATTATTTTAAAAAAACAAAACGATAATCATAAAATCATATATAGGATTCCATAGAAAAAACCTATATTGTTTTTGGTAAGGGCAAAACTATTTGTTTTATTCTATCGAACAACTACAATTCAATTCTGTCCGAACAGTCATCTAAAAGAAGGATATTCAGGTTCGCCCTCTGTTGAGTGAATTAATGACGTCTCCAGTTTCGCCCCTTGTTACAATAACATTAAAACGGCAACTGGAATATAAGGGAACTGAATGTCTCATTATTGCAGAGTTTTAGCTCTTATTTGTAACCTTTTTAACCATCGTTAAGAGATTTTTTTTTAAAATGTGTTTCTGTTTTTTGTAGTTTGCGAGGATATGATGCCAGTATCATGTCCATACGGTTATATGAGTACTGGTTGCCCCAGGAGTGAATGTGCCGCAGACCCTTGCCAGGTAAATAACTTTGAAGTTTACATTTTATAACCCATGTTTATAGAAATACTTGGAAATAAATTTGTTGCACTTTTGAGACAAACATGGTATAGACCAAATAAGTCTGGTCTTATTTGAACTAGATATAGAGTTATTATTAAATAGCACTGTGCAAATTGCATGCTGATAACAATATTCTCGAATGTATTTAAAGAAATTATTATTTTTTTTAGAGCAAAGTGTGTGGTGAGACATCCCAGTGTTATGTCAAGAACGGTACTTGTGAATTCATAGATGGCTGTCCCATGACTGCGGATTGTAAAGCTTCCGGTAAGTACTGAATGACCCTAATGACGATCATTTAACAGATATTTTTGCTTTACTTTATGCAAATGCTCAGGGTTATCAGGCGGTATACTAATAAAAAAGGGCTTTGACGGATTAGTCAAATTTACTATAAGGCTGGTAAAGTTAGGGAAAAAATAGTTCGCATTAAACAATAAAAACAAATTTAAAAAAAGAATATTATTAGTGACTATGTGTATTGTCAATAGTTCTTGGATATTCACCTTTTGATCAACCAATATGTAAAATAATAATATACTGTATATGTGACACCACTTAATTTATTTGTGGCCTACACAAACTCGGACAGGAATAAAGTATTCCTGTAAATTGGGTGCCGAGATTTGTGTGAAACCGTAGGAAAAGGTGTCTAACAAATATCTGTATTGTTTATTTTCATTGTACTGTAGTATGTGAGGAAACACTTCCGATTGACTGTCCAATGGGTTTCAAGTTGACCGGATGTCCGCGAACAGAGTGTGCTGAAGATCCGTGTTTGGTATTAAGACACTCGTTCTTTTTCATGCATCATATTTGCCTATTCTATTTAACTCTTGAGTATTAATAAAACTTTATTTTTTTGTTATACTGGCTATTTCTGGGGTTTGCTTTTGAACATAGATTTGACTAAAAGGCAAATGAGGATGACAACATTTACATAAATCCAGATTGTCCTGTTGAAACGACCCTAAGCCCCAATCGGCGAACAAGTGTATATGATGAAGTGTTTGAATAAAGAGTCTTATTAACGGCATCAATCACGCCATTGGCTATATTAACATTATATTTTGGTTTATTTCCAACCAGGTCAATAACTGTTCTATAAAGCAGGAATGCTTCTTGAGAAGATCTGCATGTGGATTTACCGGGGGATGTCCCATGGAGGCATTCTGCCGGGAGAGAGGTTAGTGTTATCATCTTCAGCCCGTATGTTTCTATTTCACAGTCCGAATGATACTGAAGCAAATTTCTCTGTGTATTGAACAATGGACCGTTTGCGGAATCAAACCCCTGTATCCGTTTTATACTTGGCTAGTAAGTCGGTAAATGGTTGTATTTTTGGCTTGAAGGCAGATATTCAGGCCTTTGGAAACGTCTTTCTATAACGACATAGTTTTTTTCTCTCCATACAGTTATATTGTGTTATTTATTATTTCGATTTATTTGCTCTTATTTTCTTATAATTATTATTTTTGCATTTGTTATTTTCTAGTTTGTGATCAGACTTTGAACATGGATTGTCCCTATGGTTTTGAACCTCTTGGATGTCCACGAAGTGTTTGTTCTGCGGATCCATGTGTGGTAAGTCCACATTTACCTCTAAAAATCCCGATACAACATATTCAACAAGTTCGGTTTTCTCATTCATTTAAATATTCCTTTATTTCAACAGAAATAATATCCTCTTTTCCATTTTATCTATAAATCCTGCAAAGATACTTTTACGGGTATGTTAACTGAAATATATATGCCAACCGTTTGCGCCGAACTGAACAAAGGCAGGATGTATCTGCATTGCTCAGGAAGCTTCAGGATGAACTTTGAACACTAATAAAGAGTGATTCTTATCACTTTCAGACTGTACGCTGTGGTAAGAACGAAGTTTGCTCAACTCGTCCCAGACAGTGTGAATTCCAGTCAGGTTGCCCACATGAGGCGTACTGTTCATTAAACCGTAAGTCTGTCTAGCTTATAAGATCAGTGTTAACAAATAAAGACAAGGAGGTGGGCGGCTGTGTTTAAGGGATTTATGACTCAATTTATGTGCTGTGATAATCTAGATTTGCAATCTTTTCCTTATATGTATATGTTTATGCAATATGTCTATAGTTTATAAACGCACATCTGTGTATATAAAATGTTTTCTTCTCCTTGAAAGATTAGCTGTTAGCAAAAAAATAAAACTTTATTATTATTATTATCATCAAAACTATAGAATTATTATACTGAGCCACTTTTAAAAAGTGAAAACAAAAAACAGTGTAAAGATGTTTGCTTCAGAACTCTTTAAATGATAAGAGTTTAGGTGTTACAATATCAAAGTGTTTAAATATGGAATTTATTGTGTTTCAGTTTGTGAAAGAGTTTGCAGTAAAAATTGTCCGTTTGGGTATAAACCCGAAGGGTGTCCACGATGCGAATGTAGCCCGGATCCCTGCTTGGTACGTTCCTAACTTAAAGCTGTCTTGATGATCAACTCTATGCATTAAAAAAAAAATAGATTGTTTTATTTCAATTTTTGTTTTGTTCTTCGCTTTTGTGTCACATTACAACAAAATAATGAATTTTAAAAAAATCCATTTAAGTAGCATAACTGAAGTTCGGTTTCATCAAAGACTGATCGTTACAAAATTTGTAATATAAACATTCCTCAGTCCTGATACACTTGAGCAGTATGCTCAATCCACACAAGAGGTTTGTCAAAGAAAAGTTACGTCTACTGTATAATTTTGTTTTTTTTAATTTCTCCTTAAGGCCAATGTAGTACAAATGTTCTAATATCATATGTTTTTTTACTAACTGTTTAGGGTAAACCATGTTCAACTGGACTGACATGTAAAACGAAAATTTCAACTTGTGAATTCAACATTGGTTGTCCCCACGAGGCTGTCTGTGATAATTCTGGTAGGATATTTGCATGCGAGCTCCTTTAATTGCTCAAGTCTAGCTTCATCTCAAATTAGAACGAATAAGGATCAATTTGGTGGTCCAAACGGTTAAATGTTAAAATATTTGTTAAACCCATAAAATCAAATGCGTAATGGCTTCAACATCATATTGGATACATGGTAATTTTGTGATTGCTTTTCCGGAAGGAAAGTTGTCCAGAAAGAAGTATACAGTTGCTTTTATGTATAGATTTTACCCGTAGATCTTTCTAGTGGAATAAATTTATGTCATATTTCAATGTTGGGTGTGAGACAGGAATGTAATTTTTATAGAACTGAAAGTATTTTCTATTTTTTTCTCTCAGCTTGTGAAGCTACCTGTAAAAAGAAGTGCGATTACGGATTCAAATCCGAAGGTTGTCCAAGATGTGACTGCAGCCCCGACCCTTGTTTGGTAAGGAACCCAGCCAGCTTTCACAAATAATTCAGCATTTTCATTTGTTTTCAAAAAGATCAATTGTTTAAACTGTTTCGATTCAATAGGTGTTATAGTGTTTAATTTAAATTTATTTACAGTCATTCAGATGTCCCATTGGTCAGGTATGCCGACCAACCATTCAGGCCTGTGAATTTACTACTGGGTGTCCAGCAGTGGCTTCCTGTGAGAACTTCTGTACGTATTCTATTATTTTGTGTGTGAGATAGTTCGTTTGAAAATGTAGGCTTTCTTGTATTTTAACATGTTCCTATAATAAATATGGGCTGCAAACAAAATATGCACATTTAATATTAAATCATATATGGCTTATAACAAACATGTTGCCACATACAGACATCGTCATCTTTCGTTTTAAATAGACTAATGTTCCATTTAATATAAATGAATTTGAAATTCGAAATAAACTGTGATATTATAGTCCCAGATTTCTTATATCAACACAAATAATAAGCATAAATTCGAACAAACCCCTACAAATATTAACTCTCTACACAAAACATTTCAAAGCTTGTTTTTTAAGAAATTGTGTGTTATTCCAGTAATGATGAACGTCTTAATTCAGCATTTTTGTTTTTTTAATCAAACATTTCTAGTGTGTTCCGCCACCTGTAACACTAAGCAGTGTGGCTTTGGTTTTGAAATGACGGGCTGTCCCAGGTGTACCTGTGCCAAAGATCCCTGTATAGTAAGTTTATTATAAGTTAAATTGTGGATACTGGTGAAATGTGCTTTTTAAACTATACCATGATAAGTGTTTTCGTTATTTTTGGGATCTTATACTTAGTTTCAACTTGCAAAATTTTCTGATCAAGAATCTGTTAAAACTAAGAAAGTGTTATCGCAAAAATAACGATAGCGCTGTTAATAGTCACTTTCTAAAAGACACAAAAATAATTATTCACTTTCTAAAAGACACAAAAATAATTTTATACTATTATAAGCAAAATAGTTTTTTTTGTTTTAACAATAAAAACACTATTATACGTACTTTAAAAAAATATTATTCGCGTTTCAATATGCCTATTGATAATAAAGATATCGGATTATATATGGATGGGCACAGCGTATTGTCTGTTTGTGCATGATGGAAATATTCAAACTGTTTTCTGTGTGGGTGGAAATTACTATCTTCTATGATTGGCTGTACAATTACTCATTGTCATTACGTAATTGTTTTGGGTTTTTTTGTGAGTATGTTTATTTTTATGTTTCGTTTTTGTGGAGAACAAATTAAAGTTTACTTTGACATATTATTTTCTATTACAGGATCAAGTTTGTCCAGCTGGTTCTTCTTGTATAGCAGAGCCTGGTACGTGTGTACTGAACAACCAGTGCCCCTATCATGCTGTTTGCAAGAATGCACGTAAGTCACCTTCTTATCTTTCATGCCAATGACTCATGCACTGCCTGTTTTGTTCTGCATTTCGAGGGTCCTTTTTGTCTGCAGTATCATTGTTTGTTTCATCGGGGTATTCTGGTACTTGGGGGTTTTTTTTGTTGTTTTTTTGTTTCTCACTAATGACAGTCCATTAAATGTCGCTTTACTGACAATCAAATCATAAATTTTATCTCGGTTATATTATTAATAAACTTGAAAAAAATAATATGTAACATTTGAGATGGATGCAGGTGATCAAAATAACATGGCAAGATAAATAGCAGAACTCTGTTTGTTTTCTTGCGTAGCCAGCATAGCTTCTCACGTATTTGCCAATGCATTTTCATGGCATTGGAATGAGCAAGAAAGGAGGCTATGATAACAGAAAAATGTTTATTTCCACTCAATCGCATCGATTTTTGTATTTCCAGTCCTTATTTATTAAAATTTTACCATTTTCAAATTACGGCAAGTGTCAAGCAGATTATGTGATTTTTCGTTTAATATCTTATTTATTTTCATTTCACCACTATATTTGGCATTGTTATATTTTCTTTTCTTTTATGTACGTTTTTCTTGATTTTCATAACTACAGAATGCACAGAGACGTGTAGTTTCCGAACGTGTCCTTACGGTTATCTAGAGAGTGGTTGTCCGCGTTGTAATTGTGCCCCCAACCCCTGTTTTGTAAGTTTTAAAATGGCCAATTTATCTAAACATACATTTCTTTCTATACAACATAAATATATAGTTTCTACTAAATCAATAAACGACTGTCGTTGTCCAGTGAAATAAATTTGTCTTAAATCATGTTTGTTAACAATTTTTACCCACATTTTTTTTTTCATGGTTTGCATGTATTACAGATTTATGTGCAGTTTTAAGAAAATACTATTGGTAGTCCGTGAGGGAATACAATACAAGAACATTTGAAGATGTATTTACATAGTCCTTGATTTCCACTGATAAGTTTAATATAGTACCAGAGTAGTGTAACTCCGAAGAACGATAAACTCATTTTGAACTCAATATTTCGGCGCTTTATTTTTCCATC
>JAVFBX010215516.1:0-21471 GCA_034783855.1 Mopalia kennerleyi | reverse complement strand
AACAGAAAGCTCCTCTTTTCTCGCCTCTTACGATCGACCGAGGAAGCCGAGGGAGTATTCTGCAGGACTGGTCAACCAGCTCCCCCCACGGGGCTAAAACAAAAGAAAATTGGCCCAGATTTATAGTAATAAGTAGCCATAATGAAAATATGTCTGTTCCAAAAATATCGCCATTTGCGTTAAAAAGAACACTTTATAGCTACTGCGGAAACTCTAAATAATGTAACAAAAATGCAGTCTTGTGACTGTCTGCTGGAATGAACCAGACAGCAACAGGCAGTGAATTTATTAAAACTTAACTACATTTCGGAGTTACCTTTTAGCTGTTACACCTCATAGATCTCTACATAGGATGAAGGGGATCACACGCGACGGCGGCAGAGATCACTGCGATCTATCCAAGGCAGCGATTTGCGCCGAGCTGAATGACGAAGGTATAACTAACGCAAAGCGTTTAAACACTATAAAAGATGGTGTTATAATAAAATTTACAACCTATTTAATTAACTCTGATTATACTACAGTGCCAGACTACATTAGTCCTTACAGGATGAGGATGATACCTTAATCCCCAACACAACAAGGTGCTTCCAGTGTCAGAAGTTCGGACACGGAAAGAACCAGTGTAGAGTTGGTTTGGTATTCTTTCTCTACGATGAATACTAGTAAGACCCTGAAGGCTTCGAGTGCAACAACGATATTAAATGCTGTAACTGTAGTGGGGACCACATGGCCTCCTCACAAGACTGTAGTCATTTTAGAAAACAAACAAAAAACAATAAAACAGACACACAAATTAAAAAGCAATCGCCAGCAATGTTGTCAAACAAGTCCTTCATAGAGGCGACTGCGTAGAGCTGCTGCCTAACATTAATTCAATATGAGTTTGATGTTCATTAAAAATCGCCTTTTGAGCTATAACTCGAACGCTTTGTCGTGATCGAATTTCAAATAAGGCGCAAGTGGTGGTTGAATATCCACCATTGAGGGAGATGGACCGATTTCTACCCCCATCCCTTCCAATGCGTCAATTTCGAGAGCAACCGTCTCCGAGACAAGGGATGTATCTGTTGATGGCATCGGAGAGAGGGGACCAACCCTCTCTACATTAATAACATTAATTTGGCTGTTCAAACTGGAACGATTGGTGGCATTGGAAGGACAACTGCCGTAACAAAATTTTGAACAAAACATTTGGATGACGGCTGAATGAATGACATACGTCATGCAAATGTTTTGTTAAAACCAGTACAGAGTCCCCGCGTCGTAAGATATGATAATAATAACGAAGAAAGCACATTCTGCTCCAAAGCAAATTGTTCCTGATTTCAACGCAGTCTCTGTCTCGATCCATTCGCCATCAAACTTATGTTCATAAAAGACTAATGGGACAAAGAAGAAAACTGTGGAAATGGCTCACTGGAAGAAATGCTATAATTTGCAAGACACAATCGATCCGAAAAAAATATTTTCTGCTAGATTTGCTTTTGAAGCTCATTTCTATGCGATAAGTATTTTCGGAAGATGATACGGCGAAGCATAATGACACTGTAATTTTCCTTTCAACTATAATTTGAGTTATTACTTACGGACAGTATTGATGTCTCTAACAAAAAGCCGTATACCTGAAAACATTGAGCTTCTATTGATAACTTCTGTCTTACGCAACGCACATCGTGAGGAACTAGTTATATATAATATTGCCATTTTTAACACTAGTATCGGTAAAGGCAAGATTTCCTTACATAAATTTGCCTGAAATTCAACTGTGTTCGGCAGCGTGACATCGGAAGAAGCGGAGAAATTACATACTAGCAGTCAGCTTGTATCTCCAGATACTCGGGGCAGCTTGACCCATGATTAACAAGATCTCTAGACTGATAGTCTTGCATTATTTTTCATACCTACATACATACATCTTGGCAGATGATAAGGAGTATTATCCGCCGTTCGGCTACCAGTTTACTTTTGTAACTGATTGTCCGATTAAAGACAGGTAAGATGTGTGCAGTGGGTTCGTAAAACTGTCTGCACATTCTAGCATTCTAATGCATATAATGAGTAATCTATATAATTTTAATAGAATCCAGGAAAATGCCTTTTTATGCGTGTATATTCTTGTCAATGATCAATTATTGCTCTACATCGTGGTAATATTTTAGGCGCCCGAAGTGTGTGCGTGTGGGGCGGGGGAGGAGGGGGGGGGGCGGAGAGGTGTGAAGCGGTACATACTATCACAGCACAATGATGCGAGAGTTTATGGGCCACCAAGACCCCTAAAGTTTCGAGTTAACCACAGTTCTTCAGGTAACTTTCGTCATATATAAATATGGCTATCATTTTTAAATATATTTTTTCTATGAATATTGCATATTATTTTAAAGTCTCTAGTTTTACCTCACTATACCTGGTCATGCTGCTTGTCTGGGAAGCTTTTGTCACAAGATCAGTTATTTGTAATGTTTGTTACAACGTTGCTGACCCACAAGGGTTGTGAATAATGAGGCGAGGGTCCAGGGACAGCTTGGCTCCCGGAAGACGTCAATTTCTATAAATTAATCACACTGGCACAGGGATGTTGATTGATTAAGACGAAGAATCATTTTCCCCTCTAGATCAACTCGTGTTATATTATCCAATTATAAACAAAGTGAGACAACTATGTACAGAGAGGTGGCGCAATGCATGATTTAACAAACATGACCATTTATAGGCATGTATGTCTGTTTGCATTGGATGGGGCAATCTGGGGGTGCAAACATATTTCCCAACTTTCTTACTTAAATACATTGAACAAAACCCTCCAAATGACCAATATTAGCTTTTATCAAAAAGTTTAAAAGATGTTAGATCTGTAACCGTGTTTATTTTACACATTACAGTCAACCAAATTTTGTTATTTTTCACTATACATGCAAACGGTCATTCGCCCGCGGCCGTGGCGTAGTGGTTAGCGAGTGCTCTTTCTAACGCCTACTTCGATGTACGGTTCACAGGATCGAGTCCGTCTGTCGACCCTCAGGTATGTAAGTGAATCACAAAATGAGGCTCCGGCAATCGCGTTTTTTTTTTCTTTTTTTTTCGAGGTTTCATCCCGATTTTCCACTATTATAGGGCAGGGAACAGTGTAAAGTGGACAATCCGTTGTTACATAAGTGAAATACCCTTGAAAACGACGTCAAACCCCAATCAAACAAACAAATATAAACCTCATGTAAATGTTATGTTGTTGAAGATTATACTGTTTGTTTGAATAAACCCTACATAGCTGTATTAAGCTGTATTAAGCTAAACAATATGCCCGCAAATTTAAGCCGTTCAAAACATGACTTTTTTAAGTACATCTTTGATGATTCGTAGCTCCGGGTCAGTTATTCCAGTTAATCAGGATGGGGGAGTACTGGCGCTTTGCAGTAGTGGGGATTCTGAGTGGTGTTGATCCATCAGACACCTAAACAGGTTGCTTTAGCCAATACACTTGTCAACTGGGATTGAAAATATAATGCTATTGGGGTCGTCCGTGTGTCAGCAAATGATCCCATCAGAGATGTACGGAGAGAGTGCATGTAAATTGTTGGTACTATCTTAATTCGTCACGTTTACTTAAGATAAATGTACCTTTATAGATTTATGAAAGTGTTATTTTTAATAAATATCGACCCGGGGCTAATGGAACGATATTGTCATGGAATGGAGTCCAATTTGCGTGTCGAAAATCCCAGAAATGACAGTGAAATATTGTCCCTCAAGAGGAAGTGGTCTCGTGAGATGTCAGACCAAGTGAGAGAAAATGTTGATTGTTTATATGGCTTCCAATATTTCAGGACATGTCCTGGCAGATATTAGCAGTATGAGTTGTCCGGTTTATCTGTTAATTCAACACAACTCACAAACTTACGGGTTCATATGTCAAGCTCTCTTAGGAGGGGATGTTATTGTATTTTATTCTGTTCATATTTGGGAGGTGGTCAAACAATTTGTATATAGCCAACCCTGCCATTTAATTCGTGGTACATGGTGTTAATACCGCCAATTCGATCCCCCCAACATCCGAGGACTGCTGTCCTACTCAATCTAAATTGAAACACAGCGGGTATTATAAAATTGGTGATATAAAAGCATAGACAAAACCTGCCATTATGCACAAAAAAAGCAACCAATGCTAATCAATTTAAGCACGGTTAGACTTTAAAATTTCAATTAATTGTATGCAATTAAATTATTTTAACTATGCAATATTTAAAGAACCCGATGGACATTTTGCCAGCAATGTTGCCAAACAATTTATACGTGAAGCATACTTTATGGAACATTGGCGATTCAAAACAATGTTCCAATTTTGGTAATTTAGCATATGTCGTTACAAATTCGACATCGACACGAAGGAAAACTGGGGTAACTTTGCCAAATGCGACATTCATTAAATCTACATTACTTTCGAGGCATTCCATGAGAGTAAAACACGGCACAAAGACAAAATAAAACCGTATTTTAAATTGATGGGCTGGAGATCTCTTATTAATATAGGTGACTGCGAAATATACCATTTTATGTAACTGCATTCAAAATGAAGCATTTTACCACTCAAATATTATTAGTTTTAAAACCTGTTTCTAGATATATTGATTTATAATGTGTTTCCAGGAATACAACAATGGCGTTGCAAACTACAGAACAGAGAGCTTCGTTACCTATAAAAAGAAATGACAGTATTGCTGACCACAAAAAGACCAATGGGTAAAGTCACGACAGGGATTGATAACGTATAACGGCCTTCATTACAGGGAAGTGCCGGTAAATTAGTCGTGAGCCAGAAAATAGGATCATCAGAGACTATGCACAGAAATGAAGGCTGTTGAAGAGAGACTATTAAAACATGGTGATGAAGTTCTCTTGGCGGTTAAATGAAGACATTGGAAGTGGGACTGGACTCAAGGTACTAAGCAAATATCGTGTTGAATTGTCATCATCTTGCTTGTTGTACAGCAGGTACTCTCTTACAGACTCCCCAGCCATTCTTCTTAGCATTTGTTCTGTGGAAAATCGAATGTAATACACATTGTTAGAACATCAATTTCGTGGTGAGCATCAATGTGTTTTCGCTTTGATTTCGTCCACTCGTAGGTATTTACACACATTTTAATCAATTGTATCACACACCATTTTTTATAAGACCTTACTGGGAAGCATCTTTATACTAACTTACGATTGATTATATATACATATATTGATTGTTGTTTAGAACCGTGTTTCAGTGATTTACATTTCTGAAGGCGATAAACATCGCCTTCAGAAATGTAAATGACTAAAACACTTTAGTGATTTACATTTCTGAAGGCGATAAACATCGCCTTCAGAAATGTGAATGACTAAAACACGGTCGATGCTCTAAGGCACACAGCAAAACACTGCAACTGTGTGCCAACATGCCACACCTTTGGAGTGGTTTGCTGTGTGCCTTAGAGCATCGATGATATTCTAGTGCTGAGCATATACAATATGACCAAAGCTAAATGATGAATTCCTAGATTGAAGCCAGTCAAATGTTCCTTATCATGAGATATCAGCAGAATGGTGCTAAATTAACTATGGAACATGATGTAACATACACGCTGAGACCCACTTTAGTTACATGCCATAATGATAACTCTGGTAGGACATATAATAACAAAGTGCTACAGCAGTACCGCAGCCGTACAGCGACCAAACTGCACTACCAATATTCCTATCCATAACATCTGCCTTCAATATGGTTCGAAATGAGAATAAATTTTCAGAATCTGTTGTAGAAAAATACACACCTTCCGTTGAATTTCAGAAAGAAAACACTAACGTTTTGAAACACTACTCCGGAAACAAATCCTTCGTCCATAAAAGAATTAATAGTATTTGTGTATAGCTGAGTTGGACATTCATTTAAGTGCATTAGCACGAGTCCGTTTTCGTCGAAAATACATGATAAAGCCGGTATTGTTTAACGGACAAAATGTCAACAAACCGTTGTTAACAAGGAGTCTATTCGGCAACTCTTATCTTCTTCCATTGTTTATAGGCGATACCATTCAGTAAATCAAGTCCACTTATTGCGATTTGACGACTGACATTCGGCCAATCTATTATTAAAACGTGACCCGGAAGCATTCTGACGATCCAGTGGAAGATGTATGATACAACCACAAACACTCGCCACAACTGTCAAAACGACGATTTTGGGAATAATGCCAAGCTACATTTATTTGTGGATTACACACGCTAAAAAAAAATGGATGACGGCAAGAAACTACACATCAGCTTATCGGCTTTGGATCTAGCATAGCATACACCGATCACACTTTTGATATGGTTTCAGACACAAACAGATTACCCGCGTGGGTTTTATCAATAAATTGTGACTTATATCGTATTGTCTGTTTTCATGAACACTTACAGATAGCTCTGTGAAACAATAAACTTCACCATAACGACCATTGGAAAATGTTGTATACAGTGACGCCTAAGATCTCCCACATATGTATAGCGTGTTTCATATAAAGGGCTTGGGTAGAGCTGCTACCATCCATGGTGTGGACATGAATCTTCTTTGAAAGACTCCATGATCTGATCTGCATCATACAGGTCAGCTCAATTCCGTTACAAATATGCAGCCAAATGGAAGGGACTTTCCAGACCCGATACGGAGTGTGCTAAACGGCTCCATTCAAAATAAAGTCTATAATACTACCTGGGTCAATCATTGGTGTATATTGGTCCAGCTTCGCTTAGGTAAAACGGTGATATTCAGATACTGATGTAAGAGGCAAAGCTAAAAAAACATTGCCCGTCAAGAATTGAAAGGAAATAGGTTATGTCCAAGTCGGGTATCAGTGTAATTTATCTCATAAAGGAGGATATGATTCGCGGTTAAAAAATAAGTCTTTATCCAGTTCAAAGTTCAATTTGTAAATATAGCGCAGGAGAAGTGAGCGTGCCAAGATGCTGTTGGCAAAAACCTTCCTTATTTTAAATAAAATGCGCAGCACTTAGCAATTAGCCCAACTTACTGACAGAATCACTACTTAATTTAGATATCTTGTTAATTATTTAACTCAATGAACGTCTTGTACATTTGCTATCAAGAAAAAAATTACAGAATTTACCCGAAGCCATGTCTGCTGCTAGGATATTATCAAAAGGTATTGCTATGCAATCAGTAGCTTCCGGAAGATGGCACGAAAAATCACAATAGCACTGCCACTTTCCTTACAATTATACCATGCTGTCTTTATTGACGTCTTGTGACTTTAGTTATCCCGACACAAAGCCGTGAATGTCGCTTCGACGCAACCGTTATCTTCCAGAATAATTTGTCGATTTCTTTCTTTATAAACAGGTTTTTCAACATACAGAGAAATCTGTGTTATATTTTAATTTCACCAACTTTTTTTGCATTCACATAGTAGCCACCGTTTCGTTTATAGTTGAAATTGAAGACGATGTTTTGCACTTTTAGCTTGTGTAAAGTAACAAACATTTCCAGGCGCGCTATTTTCAGTTCATTGACACAACTGTTCCGATTCTCACTGTCCCAAGAAACGCTTGGGCGGTTTATTAGTCGTACTAGATTGGCATACTGTGACCTGTTAGGATTCCTGACAGCTGAGATTGAATGTGGTTTATCTTGGTATGTAAAGAATCTGACGGGTGGTAATGCTGTAGAAAACCTTAAGGAATTGTATCGATCTCTAGATTAACCTCTTATCTAGATGTAGCCTTAAGGTCTATATTACCACAGACATCACTGAACACAGGTCTATGTAGCGGATAGGTTTGACAGTACTTTTTACGAATACTGCACATTTAATATTATAAATCGCATTTAGTTTTAAAACCGAACCGTCTGATTTGTACAAAGTATTCATTGTAAATACTTCTCACAATAAGCCAGAACCTTTAGCTGAGCCGGTATTTCCTTCAATTACTCTACGCGGGTCCGTTTTCGTCAAAAACACATGGTAAGGCCGGTGTTTTCGAACGCAAAATCACTCTCAGCAGACAGTTGCTCACAAAAGAGTAAATCACACGGGTAAATCACAATATAGGGAACAGTAATGTTGCACTTTGTGGTAGAACATGAAATATTCCAGACTTGCATAAAAATAAGTTTTCCATATTCGACAATGAAGGTTTTGAAACTTCATGGTTATTTCGTGTTAAAAGAGGAAACACCTATTTTCCTCACTAATACTATAACTACATGTAGTTACGAAAACTACGCAGGGAGTAATTATCCATCAACACAGCAAATATGTCGATAAAGTTTCAACGTTTTGAAATGCTGATAAGAATATGTACACAAAGACATCATGCTATAAACAGGAGACCTGATAAAATTGTAATGGTCAAAATATACTCAATATTTGTCCTGTTTTGTTTTTCAGTAACATTTCATGTATTTCAATTCCTGCCAAGTATATACATTAAAAGCTACGGGATCAGACTAATTCATAATAAAACATTACGCCACATTTCTTTGAATTAAACAATTATACTGTTCAAGAAAAGTGTTTGTAAATTGCTCAAAATGTGAAATTAAATTATGGTCCAACCGGACACTACATTAAGCAGAAGAAAAGGGGCAAATAAAATACTTTTAAAAAACACTATTCATATACTCTAAGGAACAATTGTTTAGCAGTGGTCCTTTGGATAAGGGAAGTATGTTTCAACTACATTGTTTTGTTTTGTCCATCATTTGTCTTAACTTTAAAAAGTTCTTGCTTTTTAGGCATCTCTCTGCTACCTTCTGGTATTAAGAAGTACTTTTTGCTGTTTCCTTTGAGCCCATCCATTCGCTTTTTTCATACCTGTTGCTGCTACCATTTTTGTAGTTGCACTCCTCTTTAATCCGTGTGAAAAGCTCAATTGTTTTCCGACATAAAGTCTGCTTTTCTTCGTTAGTTTCTTTTTGTTTTTCATGATAGTCAAAAGGATGAATATTGGAAGCATGTTTCTTATCTGACCTTGAACTGAAAGAGGTTTTCTAGTTTTGTTCTTCAATCTGAGTACCATTACTAACCATTATGAATCATATATTATTTTGTACATAGTAAGAGTTTTTATTAATCAATAAACCATAACATATAACACATTAATCAGTTTGATAATCAAAAGCCCTTAATATTTAAATAATCACTTGGGTTTAAAAAAAATGAATATAATTGCATGGCTATTGAGGGGTGCATCTTTTGGAGGTTTTTATTACAAACAGGCAGGACAAACAAGATAACGGACTGCTGCAATGCTGTTATCTTTTCAGGATCTATCTTGAATAAAGAAAATATCAAGTAATATATTAGATGTTGAGTGGTTAAAATGAATATTATTATTGCTCATGTTCGGTTATGGACACTACTAATACGACAACATAATTAATCAAGATCAACTTACCCTTACTTGTATAATAACTTTATACCTTTGCTCATTCTAAATTAAGATGGCATGAGTAGATTTGGAGACAAAACACTACATGCCACCAATACCATTAACAACTGAGCCTATTGTTGTCTATTAACAATGAAGCCTTTTATAGAGATGATACAATTGGGTGGCATTATAACATTTGGCTGAAAAAATATGTTGATATCCTACCTGATTGAAAATATGAAATTATTGTAATTGATCTATAACATGAAATTAATATGGAGAAGATTAAAACACCACCACAGATAGATTACGGACACTATTTCTGTGGGGGTTCGGGTGGGTTATTTAACATCAGCAGGCCCTGCAGAATACTCCCCAGGCTTCCTTGGGTGATCGTCAGAGGCGAGACAGAGACGTGGGCTGCGTCTCGTGTTGGATGAGAATGCGATCCTCGCAAAAGGGTGCCACATAGTCAGCTTGCCCTAACACGTCACTTTGGCTCAATATTCTCTTAGACGGGAGGTCAGATTGGCCCGATCTGATCAATCGGATGGTCACGTCGAGTCCTGCAACGATCATTCTTAATTCCATCGTAATGAATCAAAAACAAGCTAAACAAACGATAGGTTATTCAATCGTACCTTAATTTGAAGATCATTGCAGAATGTGGTGGCTAATGTGTCAACTAAGTGGGAAACAACCAAATATATTTTTTAATTCTGCTTGGGAGCATTTCCCCTTCAGCAGAGCTATTATTTAGTTTCCTAATTAGGTATACCAACCATGGAGCCCTCTTTACCTTCCTCTGATTGTCGCCACAATGGGGGGGGGGGGGTGTTCTCGCCCTTGTTGGCACTCCGTGGAGGGTGGGGGACATTGGTGGTGTCCCCTCCCACCCTATAAATTCTGGTAAAAAAGAAATGTTTTGGAAATTAATCTAACTGAAAACATAAAGGAAAATTGGCAAAACATGTTATTAATAAGCAGCCAAATTGAAAATAAGTCAGTGACTATTATATCGCCGTTCGCGTTGAACAAGACACTAATATTTACTACAGGAGGTGTAAGAATTGTAACACAAATGCGGTCCAGTGACATTCTGGTGGAATGCAACAGACAGCAACAAAAAGTAAATTTAATTAAATTAAAGAAAATTCTAGATTTGCCTGTGTCTGTCCCGCAATATAGATCACTTAACAGCAGTAAGGGCATCATTCGAGACAGAAATGATCTCTCTGATTTATCAGAAGAAGAGATCTGCGCCTAGCTCAGTGACCAAGGTATAGCTAACGTTAGACTATGTACAACACTGAAAGATGGCAACATAATAAAACTCAATACGTACTTGATTACTTTTGATTCAACAACAGTGCCAGACCACATCCACATTGTCCTTACAGGATGAGGGTAGATACCTTCATCCCCAATCCAACAAGGAGCTTCCAGTGTCAGAAAGAAAATGCACATGAGAGTTGCCTAACTGGGTAAATCACAATATAAGGAACAACCTTTTTTCTTCAGTGTTACGCAGTATTTTCAGACATTTTTATTCATGATATAAATAATTCTTGATATTGAAACATTTAACAATGAATTCTGATACTTGTATCATAATGTCCGTGCCCTATCTTGAGTGTTTTAACAATAAGAGCAAAAAATATACCCCAAAAATTGCAATATTCAATGTAATGCTGTTGCACTTGAAATCTTCCACATCTTTGACACCTGAATTCAGGACAACATGTGTGAAAAGTTGGTTTTTAAATTTTTAAATTGGTAGACACATCAATAAGGAATATGTTCATACCTTTTTTGTAAAAATCGTCTAATAATTTGCAGAGATATAAGAAAAAAAAAGGATAATTGATGGTTCGTTATGCAATTTTCAATTGTTTGTTAAGTGCCTAAAAACCATCGTTTGCTGTTGTTTTTCATTGATGTTTTTGCATAAAGAGAAAGTTCAGGAGTGGTCAGTCAGGCGAAAACCCGAACTGAAGAGGCTCGATAGCAAAACATATTTTTTTATGAATTCTCCACTATAGGTTTCTAGTTTTTGTTTTTTTGTAGGGTCCGTAACCAGTTGTAAATCTGTCAGATAAACGGCTTAAAGATTGATTCTTGTTTGACGCCACATTCAGGGGTATTTCAGCTACGCTCTGGCGTGAACATATTTCCAATTGATTTATTTATATCTTTATTCCAGTCAATAGTATCCTTGACCATAAACATCAAAAAAAGAAACAAAATGAACTGAATAGGACATACATAGGACATAAATTTATATTTGGATCTAAAAGCTGTAAATAAAGTGATTAATATTCTGTCAATTTTTTAGTTTGTGTGTCTGTCTTTTTGTTGTTTTTTGTTAGTTTTTGTGTGTGGCCGTGTTTCTAGTTGTGGTTGTTTATTTGTATTAGTTTGCGTTGAAGTAGTCGTTTTTAATTGTATTTGTCTAGTGTCTTGGTTAACAGTAGACGGTGTTCATCACCAGTTGGCCACGTAAGGGAGGCCTGTGTCACAAAATACTTTCTTCGTGGCATTGGCGTTGGACTGGGATGATTCTTGAACATCTGAGGCAGAGGCAAGGGGCCGTGCCTCGATATAGCTAACGTTTTTTTCGGACTTGATTACTTACATACTTTTGTCTTTAATTAAAAAACTACAGTCTTTTGAGGAGGCCATATTGGCCTCATTATAGCTACAACATTTGCGATCCTCGTGACCTTCTTCAGAGCAACGAAAGCATATCAAATCACTGCTACGCTGATAAGCATGAATTTGCTGCACATCCTGGGTTAAAATTGCATGACAATTATTAAACAATAGGATAACCAGTGGTGTCTCTGTACAACATTAGTCCTTTTTTTTTTCTCAAATTAAATACCAAGACGGCTTGGCAAATTCGACATGCTTAATTGGAAGGGACAATGATCATTCTTCCTTGTACTGGAAACAGAGTTATATGACAGTCCACCCAAAACCTTGCAACTTTGTTTTTCAGTTTCCTCAAAATTTACGTTTCCTGACATCCTTGTGATCTTCATGTATGAAATAGTGTACTGATATTCAGCCATTAGATGCTATATTTTTTCACTCAAGCCAATAATAACAACAACAACAACAAGTCTCTTATTACGATTTGTTGTTCTAGTGTGGAATAGCTAATAGTATTATATGTGCCACCTTTGACCACACGGTGTGATTCTGATAACTGTTAAAGCCACATGCCAATTACAGCTGAAAAACATAACCTTTTCGGTAACACTAACCAACCACTTGCAGAAATAACAAAATGTGCTTTTGACCATAGTTCCCTCTAGACATGACGCCAGTGGTCATACAGAAATATATAAAAGCAATGGATTGTATCTGCACATAGAATGAACTATTGTCTTGCCTTGGTGGCTTTAAATCAAAATTGTTATTTTCCGTGATTGTTGAAGTGCACTCCAAGTTATTAAAAAAGTTCAACTGGTCTTGTAAATGTCAAGATATATGTGACACTATAATTATGTGCGTTCACCTCAGTGTAAATGTAAAGAACGTTTCTGTCTGTGTATCGAGACACTTAGATAAACAGGAAACTGAGTGGGCGAGTCAATCATTATAAAGATATCTGGCGAGAACAGAAATAACTTTGAGAGTTCTGTATATACCAAAATCTTTTCCTACATAAAATATTATTTTGTGTCTTTGTGACATTATTGAATAAAGAAACGCCGCAAAGGTAACGAGGCAAGCAATGACCAGACTGAAATATAAGCTGAAATCTTATTGGTCCTCTAAAAACTTCCTTCCTAGCAAAGCCTAAGCCTCATTGATGGAAAGTTGCAGATAGAACCCTGTTATTTTGAAGAAGGTGCCCACTAGTGAATTGGAACGTTGGAATTCTGTTGTGGACATAAGACCGATGAAGTTTTACATAATACTCTTTTGCTATTAGAAAGATTTTTGTAATCCCAATATTATCTACTATCAAACTCATTTTCGGCCAAAATGTTAGTTAGAACTCTGTAATTCTGAGGTCGCGCAGTGGCGGGTCAGTCACACGAATAACCATTCCTACTTAATTCCGTCAATTCAAAGGAGACGTAGAAAGATTTATTTAATCGCATGTTCAGTGAGAGCATAGCGAGGCGAAACATAGATAACACGTTGAATCTGGATAAACTAAATTGAATGAACTGTATTAGTGTGGTTTGTGCTTTATAGACCAACAAGGGCCATCAAATTATTTCTTCCCATTTCGATTGGATTTGGAATATGACTTGACTTGTCTTCTTTGCTTAATAGTAATATCAATCCACTTGAAATTAACATGAAACATAATTTTTCTATAAATGAGTTGACTCACTTCTATCATGCCGATCCTCTATAAATTCCCTAAGTGGGTTGTTTATTTTTCGTTTATTTTACGGCGAGCCAGAATAGTGGGTGTGCGAAACTATCCTTCGACCCCACCGACAGCCAGACGAATCACACAAGCATGCAACAGATATAGGCTTCCTGTTGTTCCTTAGCTGACAAAAATGGATGTGTCCCAAATGATCAAGTTAAAGTGTACGAAATTTCTTAATCGTAACATTGATTACCCGCCATTGCACAGAATTGGAAACATCAAGCAGCTGTCCTTTGTTTCCCGAGGGTATGTATTAATAAAATATAGACAGATGGCGCTCATGGGATTTATTGCAAGAAAAAAGTGTTGTTTAAAAATATGGCAGTTCTAAACAAGAAACTAATTGCACTGTGCTAGATGGCTTCCTATTTGTAGGTGACTGTTAACCTCAAAGATTAGCTTTGCTCACCTACAAGCCTTTAGTTGAAAACACGTCTTAATACCAAATTGTTAGACATATAATGGTGCTCTCGACCCCTGTGCAAGGAGGTGTTTTGTCCTATTCTCGTTTCGAGTTAAACCAAAATATTATATTATTGTTATTATGTTTTTGGTGCTAATTCCTGAACCAGCCGTTTTCGTCTACACTCATGCATTTGAATATATCCGACGAAGTCAACATGGTAAACTATAACAATGCTGCATATGGTGTTTTTTGCAAGACCTGTTTAGCATTGATTCGTCCTCGGTTTTCTGATTGACCATTGACTGTACGGCCAACAAAGGACTAGATGCTAATTACACCCCACATTAACGGGATATATGGCTACCTTACACGCTTATACCAGCTTCTTTATAGCACTGTAGCCTTTGGTGATTTTTTCTTCTCTGTCTTCAGTATTAAGGAAAGATATCGGCCTTATCGGATTTGAACTAACAGGAGATATCTTCTTATAAAAGTAATTATTCCCATAATATACTGTTTTATCTTTAAGTAATACCCATATACGTTTCCAATGTTCAATTATGCACATAAAATATTCAAAGTGTATAAGATTCGTATGCTACACCGTCAAGGGGCGACTAGTACATATTCCAAGCTTTCACAAAGTCCAGTATCCATTGTAGAAAGAAGATAAATATTCTAATGTGGATAAGCAACGAACAACGGAAAATCTGCTTATTTAACTGAATGGTAAAGTACACGTGTGATACTTTAGTAAAGATATATAAGGAGGGGGTCTCCTTATTTGTTTGATTTAAGTCATTGCTATTTATGTTGAATTGTGTAGGAGACTGGCCTTTGTTGTCATCCAGGGAACGTGTACAGATTAGGCCCTACTGAGGACGTTTCAACCGAGATGAATACAAAGATGTGTCTTGCAACAATACACAATATAGTAGCTGTTCCTGTCGGAGTCTTTGACGCTACCCGGCCAGCTCAATTGAGCTTTCACTTTACCGTAACCTTTTCGTAAGAAAGTTCAAGAAGCTGTGAGTGATTCAGCTTTTTATGGCTGACTTAATGGTGATTGGTGACCATAAACAGTTCCTCGTTGTTGTAATTTCGTCTCACGCAGATTCCTGTTGACGTTATCACAATGTGCCGGTTAACCATTAAAGGGGCTTGGGGTTTCTCAATGCTGCTAATGGGGATAGGCTCCTCTGATATGGCCGTTTAATCCATCTGTTGGACCGTCAGGAAACCTGTAAGTATTGTGTGCCACTGTACCCAGAGATGACAATCGGCTGCCTCTGTCGTCACGTGCAGATTCAAATTATTTCAATAGAACTGATTCAACCTGTATGTGATGCTAAAGAAGAACTTCTTTACCAAAGGTAAACCGCTAAATGTCCGACAGATGTATAATGTTTAATGTAACATATACTTTATAATTCTATACATAATAGTAATGAACGAAGAGTCAGGATCCCGAGGCAACCAATTAATTTGTTTGAATGAATCAATATCGAATTGGGTCGCAATCGCTGATGAAGTGAAATAGAGGAAAAGGGGAAGTGTTAATATTGTAAATCCTTTCGGGCCAATGGTGATAGACACAATATATGTTTTTTTGACACCAAAACCGTGGGCATAGGTTTTCCTTAGCTGCTACCAAATGTTGCATCTGTTGAAGCTTGTATGTATGTTAGTTCTTATCTCTGGCGGCACCAGGATAACATGAACAGCCTTACAACTGCCTACTTGAAGATTTTGCTAACAGTAGGTATTAATAATATATAAATTCTAAGTAAAATAATTTGCTGAAAAATTGCTATCATGCAATTAATGTATTGACAAAAAATTTACCATGGTTATTTAGGTACCTGATGGTGGATTTAATATTGTATCTAGAAACATACAAATAGTCCTTCTTACAAATATAAGCGCCCGTAATGCTATGACATGGCATCGACAGAAAATAGATAGCTCGTGCTGCATCATTTTAACAAGATCGGAAATACGGATATTTTTTTTTATTTTTGATCACAGTTTTTGTGTTTTGCTACTAATTAAATTAAAGTTTCGCTGTGATAAGATTGGCTCCCTGCGTCATTCAAGTTAACTGTACCGCCATAATATTCTTAATAGAGAAACTTAGTTATAAAAGGTTGTTAAACTTTCACAACATAAACAGTTATATCATGGGCTCTGTGGTTGGTACATATTGCAGTTCTTGTCTGGTCATACCTTTATTGTGATTTGAGTGGGTCTCACGTCCTGACTTAGGGGTTAGCATGTCTAAGTAACCATCCTCCTTCGATATACCCATTGCCCAATTAACCTGCTTAGGTATATGAGGGAGTCACATGAGCGGACTTCGGCTATCGCGGGGGAGTTTTTACTTGGTTTGGAGTGAGAAATAATTCGTCGTATAAGCGACATACCCCTGAGTATGGCGTTAAACACCAATCAGACAAGAGAACAATGACCTTTCATTGTGGAAAAAATAGTATGTCATCACCAAGTCATGTAATGTATACTAATAACCAATAAGAATGCATTTGATACATATCCTGGGTTAAAATTGGATGACAATTATTAAACAAAGGAAATAATCAGTGCTGTCACTTTATAACAGTGTTTGGTTCTTTGCTTAAAAATAAATAACAAGACGGTTTGGCAAATGCTACATGCTTAATTGGAAGGGACAATGATCATTCACCCTTGTACGGGAGAAACAATTATATGACCATTTTTAAATATTTAACAAAACCTTGAAACTTTTGATTTTTCTCATTGTGTGGCATTGTGACATTGGATACGTCTGCAACTAGTCTTACTTTCCAACAGTTCACTTGCCATTCATCTACATAGACTGTGTGCTCGTCCAGCTTAGTTTCTTGTACACAAGAGGTTGCATTGTTCCGAATCTTTTCAGATCCCCTCTCAGTGAATTCGGAACAATATTGAATAAACAAATGCAGGAACGGTGACGAGGCTAGCAATGACCAGTGGCGGGTCAGTGACACGAATAACCATTCCTACGAAATGCCGTTAATAAAAAGGAGACGTAAGACGATTTAATTAATCGCATGTTCAGGGATGGCATAGCGAGGCGAAACATGGATAACACTTTGGATCTGGATAAACCATATTGAATGGAGTGTATTAGTATATTTAGTTCTTATCTCTGGCAGGACCTGGATAACACGAAGAGCCCTATAACTGCCAACTTGAAGATTTTGCCAACAGTAGGTATACATACTATATACATTATAAGTAAAATAATTTGCCGAAAAACGGCTATCATGGAATTAATGTATTGACAATAAATGCTGCATGGTTATTTATGTACCTGATGGTGGCTTTAATATTGTATCTAGAAACATACAAATGGAAAGTTGAAACAATCAAATCATGTGGAATTCAGATACCCAGGGCTTCATATCCATTAGAAAATATCAGTATGATATCGACCTAATGCTATTGAAAAGATATGCACAACTATTAAGAGCCCTCTGGCTAATGGCGGTTAAATTGGATAGTAGCTATACTGCCTTTGTTTTATGAGACACCTTCACATTTGACGGTTGTGCTAGTGTCAATTATTGTTGGTATACTCCGCCGTCATATTAGCGAAATACCCTTGAGCACGGCGTTAAACATCAATCAATCAATCATTCAACAATTAAGACGACAGAGGTGTTTTATTCGTTTGTACAAGTCAAGCAAATGGTAAGGAAAATATATATTTGTAGCATACTGGCTGTTCTATTTAAAAAGTTCACGGGCTCTTTTATACTATAGTTGTGTGTTAAATTACCTTAAATATATTAGAATGTGGAGTAAATCACTAATCAACCAAGGCACCATTATTCATGTTTGTCTCACTAGAAACACTTCATCCGTTTAGATTTCCTCGAATCAAAGGCACTAGAAATAAATCCGCCTTAACCTGCAGCAACCTTTTCCTGACTAATTTGACCTTTTTCTGTAGACTACGTTGTATCCTTTGACGGGAGAAGTGTAGAAATCAGGATATATGTGTTAAATCGTATCGGTAATGGTACATTTATCGAACTCGGTGGAGTTTTAAAGTGGACTGTCATCTGATAAAAGCTGAATTGGTATTCTATCTCTGGCAAATTGTGTTTTATCAACCTTACGACAAGGGAGGCTGTTGTGCAATGTAATCGATCAATTTCCAAAATGGTCCGGAATAGAACAAGAGCCAGGGCTGACTGCTAAATTTGAATAAATCACAATTAATCTGTACCCTTGGGCAACTTTGAGTCTGGCCACTGATTAGAGTGATTTTAGATCGATCCACAGCGATGTGTTACATATATTATGCTTGCTGCCTATAACGCCTGAGACATACCACCGTATAAGATCCTGGAATAAGTTCAATACCAGATTGAAGACAAATGTATGATGAATGAACCTAGTCTGAAACGTAAAACCAATTGGTTAAGAGACCAATCACACGTTCATCTAGAACTACGGGTCTGTTATCTACATACGGCTCGCCTTCAACCATCAAGGGGACAAGGAGTGTTTTCTAATTTCACCGAATTTCTTTCCTCCACATTTTTCTTTCCTTTAAATACAATCATTGCTGAATCACAAGCAGTATAGCTCTTCTGTGTAATTTGGTCGTTCGTCAGATCGATGTACCTGATTTTATTTGTATATTAACTTAGTGTTCATTATACATGAACATGTATACAGAGTGGTTTGGTTCATTTTAGATAGATGTAAGCTGTTCAAAGTGTTTGTCTGGCAAATCAAGGATGCATAAGGTGAACAAAATATGAAGTGAAAAGGTTTAGGATATTAATAGAAACTCTTTGTAATCCGAATATTTTTTCGAAAGATTATTGTCATAACTGAAACGAGTATTTAAACAATCTTTGAACTCCATTTGAAATCAATTGAATTGAGCATCTAGTGTTTTAACGATTTTGTTTAATTGTCAAGAAACGGAGTCATTTGCACGCTGGATGCATTTATATCCTGGTTTTTGCGTGCACGGTCCTCACTAGTTTACCACCAAGCTGATTTTTGTTTCATTTACTTATTAAATTTGAAACACGCATTAAATACATACAAATAAAGCTATTGTCACACAGATGGCGAGCGATGTGAAGCTAACATAGTAGACTAAGGGTAGAATGAGGTTGCCCAGGGGGGCGGTGGGTAGATATTGGTAGAACCCAGGCAGAGGGTCCCTAATGAGTGACCCGGAGACATCGAATTTGCGAAACGAGGGCAGTAATTTTCATTTATTCCGAGCCTCTGGCGAGGAATAAATGAAAGTTACTAGCAGAGAATCATGAATGATTTCCGGGTCACGAATTCGATATTCTATCGTATCGCCTCAATGCCAATTTTGTGTTCATTACAATAGTTAGTCAATATATGTTTTCTTTGGAGAAAAATTCAAGAAGCGTACATTCCTTACAGTAACATTATGGTATACATACACATTTGTGTCAGCGTAAGCGTGTATAAGAGTGATTAACATCTACGTAACAGAAAACAGTGCCGGTTAATTGATTTTACCGGAATACGATAGAACAGCAAACAAAACCATTAGACCTGGCAATAAACATAACATGTTAACGAAATTTAAACACTTCCAAACATATTCAACGTGCCCGGACGATCGTTGCATTCTTTCAGTGTATTCGCACGATAGATATGTGAGAATTGAACAGCATCAAAAGTCAAACAGATGGCAGAAGACTGAAGTGTTAAATATTCTGTGATGAAACCAAACATGATTCTATTACTGTAACATTATGATAACTGATGGGATCGCCAAGGCGCAGGTCATTTATGAAGTTGTTATTCGTGTAGCATTTCTTTTGGTTGAATTGTGTTAATGCACAGATAGTGGGGAAGCTGTATCCCACATGTACATGTATCGATAATAAAATATCGATGGGTTGATTGTGATTTGGTTTTTACCATTTCACTATGGATCAGTTGTCAACGACTGTGTTGGACTGATCATACATCTACCGTCTGTCCCCGTAGGAACAAAGTATGGAATATGACTTATTTTGCTTGCTTAAAAATAATTTTGGAAGCCATGGAGGATAAGCCTCATAACACACACTGTATTAGGAACTCCCATCATGACTCACTATACGTGTGCGGTCGTCACGGTCATTAAGGATAAACCCTCCGAAGAAGGACAGTTTGCTTAAAGAGTTGTATTGCTGTTTTTATTAAGCACTGTCGGAAGATTAATTGTCCAACTTTATATCAACGCTCTACATGTTATGGTTGTGAAAGTGTCAATTATTGTTGGAATACACCGCCGTCATATAAATGAAATGCCATTGAACATGGCGTCAAACACCAATCAATCAATCAGTCATAACGGAAGATGGTATAGTTACCCATCCTATTAACCCATGTTAAATAACGTCAAAAGAGCCGTTCAATTGAACAGTGTTCAAAATGAAGGATGTGTGGGTGTGGTTTTAATTGTTTGAAATATTAAAATAAATTCGGGAAAGTGGAATACTACTAGTGAAATCAAAGACGATTTCTCCGATTTCATTAACATACCAAATATTTTGATAAAGAGCCCTTGCAGCAGATACGTCGTGAAGTTAGCTTGGCAAAATTAAGATTTTGGCAAAACAAATGATCCATGCTAGTAAGCGTAAAATACAAACAAATGAAGTTTGGAATATGGTACACAAACATGTGTCTGCAAATATTAATTTCGAAATTAGACTGCCGTGTGTTCTTGGAAATAGAAGTAACAGTCATACGGTTGTATGTACACAGTATGCTATTGATGGTTTTTAGCCGCTGTCGGATTCGGTTGATTCTACAATCAATCTTGACACTTGTACACAGTTTACAGGAAGGGAAAGAACAATTGAATTGGTCCAGTACGGTTTGCCGGACACTGAAACAACGTCCTGTAACACCAATGCAAGAACGTAACACGCCACAACTCAACATGTTGGCAGAAGTTGCAATTATTAAACTCAACTCCCAAATAAAAAAAACACTAACGCAGCTTTGTTGATCTGCTTTTTTGATGAGATAAAATAATAAATAATAGACAGTGTAATTATGTAATTGATCGCAAACACTTTTATATTTCAGCTAGTAAAGAGTTTTCTGTATGGTATTTATTTCTCAAATAACTACAATTGGACCAAAAACAATCGATTCATTTCTGGTGAGGAGCATATTTTCTACCTTGTCATTTTTTAAGTAGGAAATGTGCGAAATAGTTGTTATCTTGAAAAAATGT
>JAVFBX010215515.1:0-36663 GCA_034783855.1 Mopalia kennerleyi | reverse complement strand
TAGTACATGATGTTTAATATTTTTTCTGAACCATAATCGCCGTATGTAGAATCTGGTGAGAAATTTTTAACCTGAAAATTAGTGGTCACGAGAAATTTTACAATTTTTCCAGGGGTGCATATTATTAGTAGAAAGACAGAATATTTTCCTACTTTTGAAATGGAGAAAAATAAGTGAAAAGCTGTGATGAACTATTTCATTGAAACAGACAACAGTGTCCCCTCTTGAACTTCAAAGCACGAGAAACACTTTGTACATGGAACTCAACTAAGAGCTAATTTCCAGAGTCAGATATAACTTGAGAAAATGAAGAAATTCTCACATTCTCTTCTGCTATGAGTGACATATCCTGCTGACATATGGTCCTTTTAGTCCCAATCTATACTCCAACCACAAGGAACTATATTGTTCTTGCTGCTTTTTTGCTGCATTTCTAGCGCTTTCAAATGTCACCAGGTTCTTGAGGCATAAACAAGTAAAAAATGACAGGACCAATCCCAACAACACTGCTCGAATTTGAAATCTAAACCATCTTTCTGACAGGAAATAAAATACCCTGAAACTGTAGAAACCAGCAACATAAATAACAGTCAGGACAAAACAGACAAACTCTAAATACAGTGGATAAATAAAACCAACTTCTTTGATTCCAGTGTATTTTAATCTTGATACTGTAGATATCAATTTAACCTAAGAAGTAAGTTTCATTTATCCACTGTATTTTGGGTTTATTTGTTTTGTCCTGACTATTTTTTATTGTTTTTTTATTTTACAAGGAAACATTATTATTTTACAAGGTAACATTAGTAACTGTCCATATTTCTGGATAGATCAATCAGTGTTTTACACTATGCTCAGGGGGATTGCACTTATATAATGCCTGTTAACTCCAACAGCCCTTAGCCCCTAAAATAGTCATATAATTTAATAGACTTTGTTAAGTTAGACACTTAATGTTCCTATGATAAAAGCTGACGTTAAGCCACTGGCCAGTCACATAGGGACTGCCTTTTAGGACCCTTTTATGAACACTTGGGCCCAGTCTGTAAAATATAGGTTCAAATGCCTGCAAATAATAGCCAGTGTTTAAAGAGGATTAGGAATGCGGTCAACTCTTTTGTAGGAGAAAAGAATTTGTTTGGGATTCCTTGCAACTATTTTCATAACTGTGAGATCCCTGGTTAGAAAATGTTGCATTAACCTAGGGTTGTTTTGGCTTTGACATTTCCAAAACAACTACTCCCTGTATTTTTTTCTAGTCCAGTGTTCCATCAACTAAGGTTTGTTTCTGTGTTCTACACTACACTAGTTACCCTATCACTTACTTTGAGAGCTTAATTTTGTGTTTTAAGAAGGTAACTCAATTCTGTAAAGCAAGGTGAGCTGAGACTAAAAAATACGCCGAAAATGCAGGGGTTTTGACAAGTTCTACTCAAAACAATGATAAACATCATTATTTCGGTAGGCTACACACTAATGGTCTTTACAGAAAAATACAAACCTCATTTGGACTTGATAATGTAGTGTGTGATAATATAATTCTTGTGGTTAATAAAATGCAATCATTTTAAGTGCAACAGAATTAATTTCCACATAAATTCAAGCGATAACATCAAAGTGAATATGTATCATGTATAATCTAACCATGTTAATCTTTACACCTGATGATCATACAGCATTATGAAGCATGATAAGTCTCATTAACATACAATTTTGGACCAGGAGATCTTTATCACATTGTCATACAAGGTAAACTACACAAAGAAGGTCCAAGTAATTCATTCCTGAGTCAGTCCCTACTGTTAATGTGGGCAAATAATTTATGTTACGTTCTTTCTGAAGCTAAACTGAGAACTTTTTCAGGTGGCCCTTTTAATAAGTTCTTAGACAAACATGTTACTTTTGAAATTTACTAAGAATTATAGAAAATGTATACCTGTACAAACCTGTACCTTTACAAAAGTACCTTTCATAAACTAGATTTCATTAAGCTAAAGAACACAGGAAAATCAGTAACCATATACAAAAAGATTATCAAATTGCCAGGCTTTGATAAATGTGACACTGCCTGTAACCATTCTGTTGGAATTGTAATCTGGTAAAGTGATTAGACGGTTTGTGAGAAATAAAGGAACCGTTCCCAGTACAGATGTCTGGAAGTACCTGGATTTATACCCCTTCTCTAGGTTCAACAGAGGCAGCCAGGTAACTGATCTGGAACACACTTCACCAACTCTTCTGGGTCAGATTATTTTCACACTGACAATGATAAATCAAGAGAGTCTTTGAAGTTACAGACTACAGAATACTATTAGACCACAATACTTCATTAGCTTTGAGGTCTGGTGGCTGCTTAATTAGAAGTCATCAACAGACAATATGTGGCATTTCCATGTTCTAATTATCAAACAAACTATAGCTTAAACTAGAATGAAAAAAGTTCAAGAAACATGATTACAACTACATTAAGATAAATTTTGCTCCAACGTCTTGTCTGGCTGGAGCAGCTGTTCACCTTTAACAGAGAATTTTAGAAAATGGTTTTAATGAAAACTTGTATTTTCAGATTGTCAGAAAAATTGTAAGCACATCTGGTTTTTGAGGAGAATACAGGCTTTGTTTTTGTTAGGTTATGTGGTTCAAAAATTATCTCAGAATGATTGAGAAACAAAAGTTCAAAGGACATATTAAGTCAAAGATTTGTGTCAACACAGCTTATCGTGGAGGTGTGAAACCAAGCTTTCTATTCTCTGATCCAAGAACTTTAATCATGGAAACTGACAAACATAATCAATAAATCACCCAATAGCTACCAGGACTCCAAGATAGCGTCCAGTTCTGGTGAAGAAAAATCAGTAGTTTTACAACCCTTATCATTGTGTGACCTTTCCAAAGAGTTTCCAAGAACAAACAGTTACTGGCTAGGAGATAGCCCAGACCAAAACATTGCGGTGAGGTCCATGTCTGTTCAACATATCCCAATCTATCACCATGTAACAACACACTACCAAGAAATACTTTATCTTTTAAGTGCTCTGGTGTCTAATTTCAATGTGGAAGTCAGTCTTTACTACTGCTGACAAGGCCAAGCCCAAAATGAAATGTTTTGCCCAAGTTCATTTGCCTCACACACCAGTTCCAAATTTAATGTATTTAGTTTGTACAAATTTGTGACAAGACTAGTAAGTGAGTAAATGTTTTCAATTTCCTGATAATAAAAATTGGGCAACAAGAAGCCATTTTCAAAAAACCCAAACGGCATAAATGTAGTTTTGACCATGAAGTACAAATTTGATATTAACTGGTTTGTGTCAAATATATTTTGTGACAGTCCATGGCACAAAGAGCAGATGTTTTCATTTCAGTATAAAATGAAAAGAAAAACATTCTGGTTTTAGTAATGAATTCAAGACTTGTTTACTCTGACCATGGACTCCTTCCTCAGAAGTCTATATTAATGTTTATATGAGTTTTGGTCAGGCTTTACACTGGCTTCCTTTTTAATCTAATGACAAACAGGAAAACCAAAAGGTCTGCTGAGATCAAAGGATGAATGTTGTGGCAGAAATGAAAACAGCAATCACATAGGCAGTCATTTAATAGGCACGAGAGTGAACAGTAGGTGGGCTGACCAGACCAGAGGCCAATAAACATAGCACTGGACAAAGGAAGGTGTCCAACAAAATCAGAAAGGTCGGCGCCTTAGCCAACATCAGAGACCCTATCAACCTTTTACAACTATGACTTGGCAACAGCAGGATAACCCTGGATAAAGCAGTATTGCTATTTGATTTCAATGTAAACTGGACCACCTATTGATTTGGTAGAGCTGAGTAAGTTTGATCTCTGGCTAGCATAGACACCAATGGTCAATCTACTAGGCACTGGTCTGGGCGGAGATGAGCTAGTCTAAACAACCCCCTGCTTGATCATAATGACCAGGGTCAGGTCAGATGTACAAGCGAGTGTCCAGTCTTTATTTATTCAGAAGACACCCATCCTAGCAGGGGTGCTCTCTGTTAAATGTCAAGTTTACCTCTGACCATACTTGAGTTCTCGTTTTCCAATCCTCATCTGGCTCAAGAGCTGGAGTTTGTTGAACCACTATACAAACTTCAATGCAAAATGAATTATTTTAGAGGCCCTTCAAAAGGATGATGAGAAACATCTGACTAAATTTCCACATACATGTTTATATACAAAATTGTTTTCCTTGAAAATCCAGTAAATCCTAATGAGAAGGGCCACATCAGTATAAATCTGTCTTAAAATTGATTAAACTGTAGAAGCGGTTAGCATATATATCACTCCTAGAGAAAAACATTAATAGTTAACAAAAACAACATATAAGAAAAATAGGCCATGGAAATCTCCACACTGTCTTTTTGTCATTTTGTCCCAGTGTATACAGTTTGTAATTGCATCAATTATGGCATTTTGCAAATCAATATATCTAATCATCCAGCATCCAGTTATTCCAGACTATATGGTTTCAGTACAAATAACAAGTTACTATCCCGATTCAGTGGAATGATTTACGATCTTGGTTGGTATCAACAATATAGTCTCCACTTAAGCATACCAAGCTTATTTTAATACATTTAAATTACAAGCTAAATAATACAGTTGATTTTAATTCATGTATGTTTAATGATGTAAAGATAATATACATATCTGTATCATTATTCATAATCAACAGAAACACCCTAGGTATTATTACAAACAGATCATAGTGGAACCCCATCTGGCTGATGTAACTTATACGGGGTTATACCTTTAAGTAAGCTAAAGACCAGGCCGTTCACACATTCAGATTCACAATTTATCCACTAACTGTAAGTTTTCACTCTAACTATAGATATATGTTCCAATAGTCATAAAAACGGAATAACCAGTTTTCATATCATTTTTTCGTTTATATGCAAACAGAGTGTTACTTTGGTTAGATCCCTCATGATGTAACAGCCTAATGTCTTTAGGAAACGGTCCTACATGTAAATGTCACTGGTAGCAGGCTGTGACAAGATGACAATCACAAGATGCTTACAAACATATTGGTTTCTTGTTACCTCATAGCTGAGAGGACTAGGGCAATCTGAAGCCAAAGCACCACTCCTGTTTGCTGTAGTAGCAGGGAGTAAAGTAATGCATCAGTGCATAGTATGACCACATAGTGGTGAAAAGGGAGTTAAATATTACGTCTTTAACAGCAAACAGGCCTTTCAAACAGGCCTTTCTGCGCCAAAAAACCTCGACTTATATTTCCTTAGTCAGATTATTGTTTCCTGCTAGCTGACAGCCTATTTTCCAAACTATTTATTCCTTGTCTTACAGAGGTCTGACCTCATGTGACTATGACTAGACATTACCTCATTCCAGCATGACATCTGGGTATTTTCACCCATTAACTAGTCTCTAAAAACTGCCAAGCCCAAGCCGCCCAACCCATTATCCTTGTGCAACATAGGCCTGTTTGAAAGCCTCGGACAACACCAATTCATCTTACATGGCAAACCTTCAGGGGCGTCAAAGCTAATAAACATGATATATGCAATATGTATTTTGTAGCTAACAGTTTTTTGTCTATTTTCATTCATTTCGTGACAGTTCTGTTTTTCACGTTACCTCAGTAAGAATGCTAACATCATAATATATAATATAACATAAAAAGGACTTTTGAGAAAACTATATCTTTATATCATTAAATTTATATTTGTGTGCTGAATACATTAGGTAAGAATGAGAAACAAAGTCTATCTTTGGGCGCAGACTAAAAGCATATATCATGAAACAGTCCATAACATTTTTTCAACTAATTTTTAAAACCTGATTACCCTATTATACATTGCAACTGTTAACAATTATATATCCCTTTAATGTAGAGACAAAAAATGTTGGTATGTAGGTAACATGAGATATGAATTATATACTACTGAGTTTGAGCTCTTTTATCCCTAACAATTTGACATAAGTGCAAATTAGAATCCTTTCATCCTCGTTTGTAAACAAATAAGTGTCCAATGCTATTGTAACAGTATGAGGAAATGATAGCTGATGAGCCTTTCACCCGTTTGAAGTCAGCGATATATTTGTCAGCGGGAAGTGTTCTGGAACAGTGTAAAGCACAATAAGGCTGTGTAATGAAGATAAACGTAGCTGACACATGGTTCAATTCCACTTCTTTAAGAGGACTTCGTCTAACTTTCTTCTCCCTTCATCTGATTACCCAACAGCTGGATGGATACCGGCGCAGTTGTCACAACAAAAACTGTTCAGTTTCTCCACGTAATTCTGCAGGAACCAACTATTTTTTAGGCAGCACTTGTCCACATGGGATTTGTAGCAAAATACATTATACCAAAAAGTGGACATAGTTTTCAACTGTTCATCCCTCTTGCTCTATGCAATTAAAATTTAAACAGTTCCAGATCATGTTTTTTGTTTAAAAGTACTATTCTTGCAGTTCTATCTCCTAAAGGAATGATGGTGAAACATTTCTTATACATACAATTTATCTAACTTAATCTTTAACTCAGGATGCAAAAATTCATATCTAGTATGCCATCATCGAAAAGCACCAACAGAGCACATCTGGCATTCGGGACATGATGATAAATGTTGCAGTTTTTATCTGTAAACAAAGAAGTTCTTAAAACCAGATTTATCATTGTACATAAATTTTTTTCACTCATTTTTCCCCCCCAATGGGGGAAGGAAACAACCCTCTGCATCATTGACAACAATGACATGACACCACAGAATCACAAATAGATCAGCTGAGTGTTGCCCCTTAGCAGTGAGAGCAACATAAACCGGATTCCTAACCACCCATTGCACATTGTAAAGGGCACAGACTGGAGGAACTGCATTCTCAATATTCAAGGTTCATTAGGTGCATTGACCTACATGATCGGCTAATGAACCAAACCAGTATTGGCATCACTTGCAAGACAAACAAAAGCAGAGGGAAAAACTACAATGTGTGCAATGGTATAGTGAAAGAAGGCACAACAAAACATATGTATATTGCCTCAATATTACCTTAGTTCAAACAACTTCATCATAGATGTACATGGTTATATCTCAGATACACTGGAATAAAATGTGTGACAAAAATGAGATAGAGAGGAAAAAATGCATGTCCATTGGCGCCAGTGTTTGTTTATTTGATTCAGAGCGTTACGGCATATTTAAGGGTATTGCTCTTAGATGACGACGGATTGTCCATTTCAAAATTCCTTGCTTGAATTCAGTGGAAAATTGGTAAGACACCTTGTAAAAACCTCCACTGGGATGGCCGGAGCCACAATGTGACATCATGTGATTCACTCATATACTTGATGGCAAGAGATGGACTCAACTCCGTGAGTGTCACATCAACATAGGATTAGCAGGCCAACACACTAACCACTCAACCGCAGGCCTTTTTACACTTTCAAATTGTTAGTCCGAGTACAAATGCACAATTAGAGATCTTGCATATATAAGCTTTTTTATTATCAAGTTAGTAACATCTCTGAAGTAAAGTAATTAATTCATTTTGACTCAAAGTTTCTGTTTATTCAACAAATCACCATCAGGATGATGGACCATGTTAAACGTCTCAGTAATCAACTGTTTGTTTTAGTTTTCTATTGCTCTTTTGGTTGGACTGATTATGAAAAAAGGCATGTGCTTGGTACTGAAAAGACAAAACCAGGTTATAAAGATTGCTAGTCATCTAAAATAATTATGTTTGTTTATCCATTCTAGCATTGCTACTAGAAAGCCCACTTCAGTGTGTATAGCTGTGTATTGTAAATAGACTAAAGATGAAAGAAACAAAACCAATATATAGACCGTCAGCTGAAAATGGGCCCCTCCGTCTACTATGCGTATGAAGCCCTACTCAATCATTACAGTCTATAGAGATTGTCCATCACTTCATATCAAACTGACAGCCAATTTAGCGGTGCCTATCAAACGATAGTCTATCTTTGAGAACAAATATCTCCTAGATACTAGCCTTCTATGAAATAAGACTGCCTAAGCTGCATGGAGTGAATGCTTGTGTTTATGGATAATCAATACCGTCTACTCCAGCGTCCAATAACACCCTGACAACATACACTCCAAAGTGGAAACATCAAGTGAGATTATCCCTAAACAACTATAGTCTGTAACAATATCAAGGACACTTATTCTGTACACCTATAAGCTTATATAAGTGAAGAGTTTTTCAACATAAGTCATATATACTTGTAACTTATTTAGACTTTTTGTTTGATTGGTGTTTACTGCTGTATCTGTACATACGGTTAATTCACTCATTTACAAGACAGCTTAATTGCCACTGGCCCATCCCAATGGATGAAGGAAGCCACCCCCAGCACCACTGGCAACAAATAAACAAAGACATTACTATCACGATTTGTAATACAAAGATGTCACAAAACAGCAGGGGCTTAGGCAGACCCCCGTCCACTCGTCCAAGGTGGACACCCTGAAGTGAACAATTGCCTCATTTGGACACTCGGTTTAAAGACACTCTAACATGCAGGATTTAGGAAAACTGTGCAAATTGGACACCCTGTTATTCGAAAAGTTAAGCAAAATGACCATTTTGGACACCACACTTTTGATTTCTGGCTAAGCCCCTGCAAAACAGACCGGCTTCCTGTTGCCCTGGTGCTCATGGAGCTAATCTCCCTCCAGCTACCTACAAACTTATTGAGATATTATTCTCTCAATTCTAGAGGGTATATTTATGAGATAATATGGATTTGTTTGTTTCTGTGATTGGGGTTCAGCTTTGATTGGGGTTTAATATTTCACTTATATGATGATGGAGTGTACATTTCACTGTACCTTGCTCAAATACAGTGTGAAGCCAGAGGAAACTTCCTTCCTTTGAAAATGCCGTAACTTGTGACTCACTCATACAGCTGATGGTGACAGAAAAACTCAAATATGTGAACGGTACATCGAAGTAGGATTTGAAAGCAGACAGGTTATCCCTGACCACCGTGTGACATAACATGGAAGTGATAATAAGAATACTTCTGAGATGAAATATACTATCAGTTTGGAATCAAGTTTTAAGACGGTTATAAAAAATGTCATATTGTATACATAACTTCAAATGTGCCTAAGTATCAAAATAGAAATAATACAAATGCTGTAAATAGAGATGACTTCGAGGTTGGTTCGGCAGAAATATATTATACATAGTACATTGAAACGACACAATAAACATGACAACTTTTTCAGTAAAATAATGTTCTACACCGACGATAAATTTAGATCGAACTACAACTTATACAGCTAAAAAAAATCATACTTTAATAGTAGTAGTAGTTCAGATAGTTTTATCAGTGTCTAATGTGACTATGGGAATAATTTTTTTTATTCCATTATGCTTACTGTTACAGATCATCTACATTTATTGTTATAAGACAGGACATTGTGAATGCAATGATAAAGAAAAACAATATTTTCAGATTCTTCAAACATTTATTTTTAGGGGTGTACATCCTTTGGATTCACACTTTAAAGAAACTCATTTATTTTAGCACATAACAGCAATGAGACAATATCAACAGGGTAGAACAAAAAACAAAGACATTCCAATGAATTCAGGACAAATTTCTTTCTGGAATACAGAGAATCTCTTGCTACCATATTGACTCAGTGCAGAGGAGAGGGTGTAAGAAAACGCTCGAAAAGCAAACAAGTCCTGTCTATTATTCTCACTTGATGACTATTGCTAGCTATGTCACGTTTATTCTAATTTAACACACCTTCGAAACTTTACCACCAAAGCTGTCTCAGACATAACACTGGCTGTGATTCAATAAGTTAACATATATGTACAAAAGTAAATATATATTTCAAAAAAGGAGGAAGTATCTATCAGAAAGACATTAAATTGTCAACTTTGGACCAATAAGTAGAACTGTGGATTAGATTGATCATTTGTATATTAGAGATAATTACATCAATCAAACGAACAATAAAGGAGGAAATAATAACAAACAGACACAGATGTGGTTAAAAATAAACCCAATCCATCAAAGTACTGAATTTAATCTGTTTTATGGACTTTCTGTCAGTAAAAATTGCTAAATTATTCAATAGACAATAAGGTATGAACAAATAGGTCTAAAATTTGAAAGGTAAAATAAGTTTGTATACTTTGTATGTTACACATAAATATAGGTTTTTTATATTTGATTACAAAACTTGCTAAACAAGGTACATGTAAAAGTATCATGTCTGACAGTTCACAAAAATAACAAAGCCTGGGAAAGGTGACTTTTTGGCACTTGTAGCTTCAGCATGAACAAAACTACATTCACGGTGTATGTATGTGCTCATTGTTAAGGTAAACGTCAGGTGTTTTTTTTGTAACGTACATGATAATATCTAATGACATGTCATGCACCTCTGTCTTAGTGAAAGTCTTTAACTAAAAGCGAGAATGAATGCTCACGAAGTTTAGCTCGGCTGGCCAATGGGTCATTGCGTTCGTTTTATGCACGTTGCAAACTGGTTGTGTTACAGCTGAATGATCAAAAGGCCAATAACTGTATCAAATGCTTCATCAGCATTGGCTACCCTAAGGTTAATAATAGCAATGATTTATCATATACCTATATAGACTGTCTACCTGTTAATTGAAAGTGAAAGGCAAGATCAAAGCTAACTCATAATATGCTAGACATCACTTTTTTAACGATTATATGCCTTATGTCTCATGTGGTTATCAACAAAACGACACCTAATGTCAAGACTTAAACCACAAGCTTTTAAATTCTTTGATAATTTTAACAATCTAATACCAGAATTGAAGACTCTGTTTCATGTGGTTGAATATGAATAACAGCTTTAGAAAATTAAATTCTGTAAGCTTAACCCAATCATCCCTTTGGATAAACATAGCTACTTTATTATTTAACTTTATAAACTGTTGTCTGATGTTATCATAAGTTTCCACTTGTACCAATTATATATGCTTGCTGATTTGGGTTTTACAACATACTTAAGATTATCTTACTCAAATTATTGGGTTTCAGACCAAACAGTGATGAAAATCCCCTTTAACTCTGGTAGCAAACAATGACAAGATGCAAATGGCAAAAAATATGTAGAAATAAATTATGGATTATTTCTTTGTTTGTTTGGGATTGAGTGTCGAAAACCCCCTCTGAACGCCACTGTCAACAAGCTAAGACTGGACAGCTAGAAAAATAACATGATGCCATACACAAATAGACCGTCTTCTGAGCTCTGGGAGCACCAGGGCAACAGGAAGCCATTTCCCAACTGACTGCCATGGAGAAATAAGTAATAGAAACTAGTTCAAACTTCAACAAATCTGTTTTGTGTGGTCCCTTAGCTAAGGAAGCCTAAGGGCTCAAGACGCAACCATAAACAAAGCCAATTGGATTATCAATGGGCATTAACTCTGAGATGCATTGAACATCATTACATCTACAATAATTACACAGAAAGTTTGGGTTTCTTTTAATTCTCCATCAAGTATATAAACAAATGACATTCATATCTAATAAAAATATTCAGCGATTATTTAATTGGGATATGATTGGCTTGATTATAATTGCCAGTACTGCAGGCAAATGGGACAATTAAATAATTAGCATTTTAAAGAACAATGCATTAAGCTTAAGGAAGTGTTATGTGTTAAATTGACCAAGGTGTTTAAGGCACACCTGCAGAGAAAAGACTTTAAATTATTAGATTATTCTGATTAACACAAATTGTAATGTAAAATCATTAATGAACCCTACAGGTATTTCACACCTGTCTACATTTTTAATTACAGTATGTTTATATTTGTTCAGTTAGCATAAACATTAGCTGTGAATCCTGATATGTTTTTATTTGATAGTAATTTTATTTCGCAATGATTTTATAGTGAGCTTTACAATTCATATCTACTTCAAATATTTGTATTATCTTCAAAGCCATACACTTCAACATCTACAAAATATTCCTCTTTAAAAATATGTCTGTATTATTAAGAAAACATTTATGTATACATGGTTCAACATACTTGTAAAATTCTTTTGGAAAGAATTATGAAGGAAATTTCGTTGAGATATGAATATGACAAAAGAGCTAAAGTCCCATATACTTGACTACTGAATTCAGCTATTCTGTTAAACAGTTGTTGGGGCTATTGATGGAAGACCTAAAGCATTCCTTTGACTTTGTTTATTTAGGCATGTATCTGCCTAGAAATTTGAGTCTCAAACTGTAAAGAGAAGATAATGTGTGAATGATTTCACTAAATATTGCTCCCGACTTAGTCTTCTGTTCAAAAGCAAAGCTTCACAACCAAACATTATTTATCAATTACATTTCGCCCTAATGGGTTAATTTTTTCCGACAATCGCTATCATAGTTCCATAGCAAACCAGAGCTTTTTGAGTGAAGCGAGATGGAAAGCAGAAAGTAAACGGCCCCATTTAGCAGGTAAACCGTGAAATGAGACGACTAGCAGATAAATGCCAACAGACTTCATGTCTCGTTTCATTTCTGACCTTACAATGGGATATCTTTTATTAATTGAACTTGTCATAATAGGCACAGAATATGTCTACAAAGAGAGCAGGAATGCATGCAGTAAATAGATTTAAATGCTATATATATGTAGATTGCGTTGTAATGGATCATGTAGAGTTATTATCTACATGCATATTGTGTTTTAACAAATCTGGCAATAGAAATATATATTTGTACAAAAGTACAAAAACATCTACAAGTCTACATGTATATTAAACATGTATTAATAGAAAACTTAAAAATAACACAGTGATGGACTGTTAGACCATAACACAAAAATATTACACATTTTAAATATGTTACTTATAAAGACTATAAGCTTACTGATACTACTATACTGTATATATATATATGGTTGGTTCGAATCCCGGTGAGTGTTAGACCATTACACAAACATGATATCACACATCTTAAAAATGTTACTTATTCGGACTGTAGTGATTATATTATATTGTATATGATTGGTTCGTAGCCAGGTGGAGGCAGGCAAATTTTTCTCTCTTCATTTATTTAAACTATATGATTGCACATGAATTTATAGTTCTAAGTCCTGTTCTTACCATTTTTGCAAACATAATATTAAATAAACAAATTAACAGTTCAACTAACTACATCAACTACTTCACTATTTCTTTTTTCTTTTTGAAAAACATAGAAGTAACAGGTTTCTGTTAATTACTCTTTAACAGCCAGAAGATGATGGGGTGCTTACACTGTTTTTCAGATATGCACGGTTTTTGTAAAATTCTACAGTGCATTGCTAATTAATAAAGCAGCCCCATCAACAGATTTTTTAATCTAATTTTAGAGAAAAGTTAACGAGCTGTTATCGAAGGTATGAACAGAACATCAAAGAAACTTCTAGAATGTAAAAAAAGATAAATTACTGGTTTGTGAACTAAAATATCATGTTTTTACCAAACTATGAATTGTTAGAAAAAATAGTTGGAAAAGTTATTTGTCCTGCAAATAGTATAAATCAATAGGACTTGAAAGTAAAAAATTTCAGATTTCTGAGTGGTAACCATAGAAATAAATATAAACAAATAAAATATATTTAACTATGTTGTTTGTCTGGCATCCAACTTACGCAATTTCACTGTGATTCATACTAAATATTTTTTTAAATGTGTTAATCAACATCCCTGTGCCATTGTGATTAATTTCTTGAAATATATATATAAACCAACTATGTATGATGTGGAGATATTTTTATAGTAAGTACTAAGTAGACAGCATTCACACACTGAAATGGTGAAACAATACTGCCAAATATATCACTTCATGGTGTTGCCTATGATATCACAAGTTGATCATCAACGAGAGTGACCTAACTGATATAGATAGTGGGCCCTTTGATCCAGCAATCCAGCACGAATAGCTGTAAGGAATTAATCATGTATAATAACCCTGCATATTAAAAATATACATGTCCTGTTATATCAGATACCATAAAGCTAACACAGAAAAGCTTTCAAAGTTTAGTTATATTGTGTTTTCATGTGCAAGCTGCAGATATACATACATTGATCTAAAATGTATTTTAGTACCAGGTAATTCCTGATAAGTTTATCATTAGCTCATTATTAAGTCATTTACAGCTCCAATATTGCTGAGGAAGAAATTAGATCTTTAACATAATTCTACAGCGGCAGGCATGTCAACATTTGCAAGGAAATACAGGTTGACCTTTCAACATTACTGAACACTATTGCTAACTTTGTTAAATATCCTTTATTTTTTTTATTAAATTAACTTTTAATGTTCATGTATTTATAATTTGTTGATAATTTAAGTCTGTTTGTATTTATTGACATATCACATATAAGTTAAGCTATTTAATAATACTTTATTATTGTCATTAAAAAAAACTCATTAACAGCTTATGATGTCAAGAATCAATTATTGTTTAGTGAAAACAATTTGCCTCTTGTATCCAGGTAGCACATAAGATCAAAAGAAAGATCAAAGGGTGATTAATTCAGGTAAAAAAGAACGGGTAATCTATCTGAGACATGACTTGTTATGTGACAAACACTATTATCGACAGATTAAGCCTATCTTTCCTGTTTCATACTGAGATGATTGGCAGGTCGGTAAAAACTGACACTTTTAAGAAACACACGTACAGATAGATATCGTTAATTAATATGCATAAACATACCCTATAGATAATGAGTAAATTGTCAGTTTAAACAGCAACTAAGAAAAAAGAACTGGTATCAATCCAAGATAAGTTTGTGGAAACAAAGAGGTTGCAAAGAAAAAATCTATGGAGAGTTTATTAGAAATAGATATGAAAAAACAATCCCGATCAATTGGCTGTTTGATCGGTCAATTGGCTGATTGATCGGTCAATTGATAAGGGGTTTTCACTTCCTTCAAGTGTATTTCAGAATATCTTCAAAGTTATAAATTAATCACAATAAGTTCTTGTTTTCTAAATAGCATGAGGCAGTGATAAACAGGTTGAAATAAACATTAACAGAAAAAAATATTTTCTTGACAAAGGCAAAACTTGGATCACTATTTATGAGTCATTAACTCTTTATGTAACAATGCCTATTAATTACAGCAGTGAGTTACATGTAATCCACGAGACCAATACATCAAAATCAGAAGTTTTATCAAAAATGGCCAATCTCAAATAACTTTTAATTAGTTAAACAGTTGTGAATGTGTTGGGGAGTGAAATTAATAAAGTAAGGACCTCAGGCCAGACTGATGACTAGGTTTGATTTGAGTGAACACTGGGCTGTTATGTGCCTTATTTGACTGATATCTGTCTAGGCCACTGTTTGTCTGCTGAATCTGGTCCCGTAGTCGTAGCCAGACTGTCTCCAGCATGACAGGGATCTGGTCAACTTTTATTACACCCCATCTGTTCTCTTTAAATCACTCTCCACTCATCCTGTTATATCACAGCAGGATCAATGCTTTCCTCATGAAATTAATTAGCACAAAAAAGAGCAGATGAAAATTCTAGATAAAACAAGAAAATTCATCATTCGCTTGGCTGATTTTGGCACAGTTAGGGGCACAAGCTTAGTAGCAGTCCATTTTATAATACAGTCTCATTGTCCATGCCTGAATAACCACCTCAGACTTAATATGGTAAAGCTTCAAGACTTATGCTTAAAGTAATAGTGGGGTATTTTTCATCACTGGAGTTTAGCCACTGTTTTCAAACGAGCATTCCAGCTAACATTTAAAACACTACGTTTTACATTTTTTTAATTAATTACGATGTTAAATTCATTTTAACATTTTAAACATTTTTCAATATTTTATTGATTAAATTCAACACACGTATGAGTCTTATACAATATAATTACAATGTTGTAACACAGTAATAAAGGTATTAAGTTTTCTAGATTAAAGCGAACATTAATGAAAACATTGTCCACATGAATATAAACAAAAACATTTAATAAATAGGTTCATTTATCAAATTTACAATGTTATCTAGGATGACATAAATCATTCGGAATGATCTGTTCTATATAGAGACAGCAAACAAATTAGAGTGCCAGATGCCAGACAGCATCATCCATTGTGCTAGATCCACAAATTGTTTTTCTCTTCTCCAAAAGTGATGAGATAATACTCTGTGTAATCTATATACTTTAGCTCTTGTTTATATAAGGGAGGCTAGGAGCTATAATTAACAAAAAGGTCATTTAAGTGGCCTGAGGCAATAACAGAGCCTGTAATGCCCCCCTTATCAGATTCATGTCTGTTTAGTCCCTCCCATAATGAGGACTGTGATTAAGAGATAACAAGTGCCATTTCAAAACTAAGTAGAACTGTACTTTAAACTTGGACTCTGCCACAATCCCCACAGTTAAGCATGATCTACACTTGTCACTGTACAAAATTACAATAATTTGTTTACCCACATATATATGAAATTAGAAAGTGTCAAATGATTCAATAACTATATACAAGTAGTGCTAGTCTTAATCTGACCAGTGAAAACTCCGTTTTATCCCTAGTTTTCTGTTTTGGCATTTTTATTTTGTCACTATCAGCATCAAAAATGATTTATACAGAGCATGTACAAATTTAACAAGCTTCATAATGAAGCCTTCGACACAGGTCTGGCCAGGCTGATAAATTAACAAACATTCATGATGTTAATTATATAACAAGAAAATAATAATAATAACAATAATTACCTAACTGTAGAAGAACTTTGCAAGTTGCCGTTTAATAATTTGCCAATAAATGTTCATACGTCATAAACTTTTATCTTATATTTTAGTTTGAACGATATTAACTTTCCATTGGCAAACAGGTTTAGTTTCTTCAAATGTTCTTTAATCCTTATGTTATAGTTATAGAGTTGATCCTAAACTGACCAGTACTTACAGTACATCTAAAATCTTGTCACTCGAGATGATCTCAGTTACATACTGTACTAGAAGCCAGACTTAAAATTGGTTTATGGTGCCCTTGAAGAGAAGGGTCAAAGGGAAATAAGGGGTGAAAAAACACGTAGATTGTGGTGTACAGCCCTTAGGGATGGGCCTTTTTACAAGTTCCTTTAGTCTAACTGGACAACGGAAGACAGCCAAATTTTTTTATGGAGGTCTTTTCAGCAATAGGACAAAAACAAAACAAGTTATTATATTGTTAGTCATGGTTGGTGTGGGACAACCAGGATGACTGGAGACATAAACCTCAGCGTTGTGGTTGTTCCCCAGGACAAGTACAAAAATAGTACTTTTAGGGCCTTGATACATGTATAGCTTGTGAATCCAGCAACACTTGATGAATAATGGGGTCAAAATGAGACCAAGGATCATAGGAGACATGGACCAAAGAGGAGCAGGAAAGAAGGAAGGTAATAGGAGCCTTGTTGAAATCTGAACCTCTCACAGACAAGCTCCACTGCTACTGTCAACCTGAACTGTTGACATGACCTTCAACTCTTGAAATGACCTTGAACATTCAACAAAACTGTTCAGGAACAAGAAGGTATTCTCAAAAGAGTATAGGCCTACATGTAGATGATAATTTCCAGTATTTATGCCAGACACGTTTGTACAATTGTTCATTTATTATTTATAAGTGGCTGAGAGTTGATCTATGTAAAGACTAAAACATGTGTCTGTAAGATCAGAAATCTTGTCTGTAGCTGACTTTTATTGGTTATCGGAAAATGAATATAAAATATTCTCTCCAGTACCATCAAAGAAGATCAAAGTAATGAGGCCCTTCAAATCAAATATGGTCCTTGACATTATCTAGTTGATGTGAAGAGCGTCTCTTTAGAAGCCCCATTTCATGTCAGTAACAATACAGCAGAAAACAAGGATATTGAACAGGGCATGAGATAAGGCAAGGGCCATGGCGTACATAAAAAGTAACTACACTGATTTTGGTGCCATCTGGCTTTTTTATACCCTCAAATAAAACTTGTAATTGCCTCCGACTATAAAATTGTGAGTGGACCAGAGTACTACTTAATAAAGTCAAGTCTTCATGTAGCAATTATACGAACTTATACTCACCTGATTACTAGCTTTACAGTATTCAGGTAACCACTCTTAATCTTACACTGAACAATAAAAATATAATTAACTCTAAATAAATCAATGTCGGCTCTTCTTTTCCTATAATCATCCGCACAGCTGGCTCTAGTGGACTTGATGGAGAAAAATATCTGCCTGATTTCAAATTTTCAAAGTAACATTTGGCCTGGGGCCATGGCTTAGTGGTTAGGGAGTGTACTTACTAAAGCCTACTTCTTTGTGCGGTTCACAGGATCGAGTCCCTCAGGTGTGAGTGGGTGTTTTTTTTACGAGGTTTCCTCTCGATTTTCCACTGTAATTTGGCAAGGAACAGAGTGAAGTGGACAATCCTTCATCATATAAGTGAAATATCCTTGAGTACGACATTTAACCCCAATAAAACAAACAAACAAATCAAAGTTACATTTGACAGTACAACTTTCTTGAAAAAGGGTGATGAATGCATGCTATCTCGAGTTTACATGTATATATACCAGAATAAAATGTTAAAGAGATGATTACGCCAGACAACATATGCTGTTTTGGGTTCCTTTAGTGCTGCTAACATTACAAATAGCAAGTCAATACTGGCAATATATCGCACTACAGTCATTCACAATTTGCCCTTTCTACAGAACGTCCTCAGCATATGGTTCCCATTGAGTAATGCATTCACTGCCCTTGTTCAAGGCTGTTAAAGTTCAATATTCTTCTATTTTTATTCTTTTATCTAATGTTATGTTGTAGATGTAAATTTAAATGTCAAAATTATCATATCTACATCATAAATCAAGTGTGCCTTTACTACCGTACTTTGATTATTTGGTATTCAGACTAGCCTAAACTTTACCATTATTTACCATGTTCCAGTATTTCAAATAAATAAATCATCAGAATTTAAGGGTATATTTGTTAATTACTTTCAGTATAATGTTTCACTGTGACTGAAACCCTTTTTTTGACACTTTAAATATATATGTTAAAGGACACTTTGACTTTCTATGCATATCTGTTAAAGGCATCTAGAAACCCGTTACTAAAAAACCAGGATTCTAAAGTTACAGAAACTCCAGATAACAGAAATCGGTTTGTTGGTGGATAAGTGATATGGTAATTAGTTACAATCTGGTGCTAACACAATGATACCAGCCTGGAAGAAAATATAACAGTTTATAAAACTCCTATAAACACTCCTGGAGGGATGCCTCATTAGTGGGGCAGCATTGCACACCACGTCTTACACAACAGTTAAACAGACTCAAATCACTTAGAGGCCCGAGGCAAACAGAAGGAGAGTAGGGCTATTCTATTACTACATTACTGAGTACACAACACCTCTGAACAAATGCTTACTCTAGAGAAATGATCCTATTTTGGCCAGTCCAACAGTAACCACCAAGTGGAAAATCCCAAAATAAACATTTGTACAGCTTTTTTGAGAATACCAGAGCCATTGGTCAGAGAATAACTAGCCAATTTATATATTCTTACACATACAGTTTTGACCTTAAATACAACATAGAAGTTTTGGCAGTTGAGTTCTTGAGCGTTTTTGGCAATTCGTTTTCAAATGTCACCTTATATGGTGTTACTATAAATCCAAATTATGTCTCTGATTGACCACAAATCTGGTATTCTACAAAAAGAGGACCTACTTCCCATCTGATTCCCTACAAAACAGGATTTCTGTGTCATCTGTTCTGTCAAATGTTATCTCCAGTGCATCAACTCATTAATAGTAATAATCTAACCATAACATAAATTGCAAAGTATCTAAATGGCATAAAACGTACAAAAACTCAATATTTAAGAGATTATTGGACCAGTGTAAGGGCTTAGTATAGCTACTTTCTAATTGTTTAATATTGCACTAAAGGGAATTATAATTCAAACTTTGAATTACATTTGTTTTGTTGAAAACCAAAGAACAGAGCTTGTACAATATAAGCCACATTGTATAAAGCCACTAGTGCTATTTTGTTCCTGTTAACAGTAGGCTTTGAGTCTGTACAGTACTGGGAAGTCAGTTCAGCAATGGTTCGGCAAGTTTTAGGGTTATTATGGTATATAGTGATTAATCCATATCCTAGTCCCAGATATAAGAGCTATTCCATTGTGGGTATCATACCAAAGCATATTTACCGACCACAACAATGGCCAGACTGGCTGAGACATGGGGACAATAGTCACAGTAAACTGGGTAACAAAGATAGCATTGTTCCCTGACAAAACTGGTCCATGAATCCAAGAAAAGGATGGAAGAAAAATCAGATTCATCACATTTATGATTAATCTGTTCCAAATTGATTAAAACATGATCAGTAATACGAATACCACTTCAATGACTGACTTACTTTTTTGGTTATATATAACACAGACTACAATGAGGATAGGGACCTCCTTGAAAACAAAGTTAGATGAACATATATAATAACTCTACAGTCAAATACAACATGCTATCTTCACAATGAAAAACAAACAATGGCTAAAATGCAAATGAATTGTAGTAAAAAAAAAAGAGTTTACGATTTTATGACTTTATTGTTGGTGAGAAAATATGTATTATATGAGAAATAAAAACACCTACATTCAAATTTATTCTTTTTTTTTTGTCCCACATTTCACTGAAATCTTAAACACATTTTTCATGTAAAAAACATATCTGTCATTTGTACAATGTGAACCTTGACCTCAAATCGCACAGAACACTTTTTTGCTCTTATTGACTAGACTGGAGTTACCTTTTGAGCCTTAATAAAGCTGACCACAAAAAGTTTGTCTAAGATGACAAAGGTGACAGCAGCTGCTTATGTGGAACACATTCAGCTGTGTTTATTTAATATATCTATAGATCCTAGTGTGAATGGGGTTGTGGGAAAAGTATGGGTCAAGTCTCAAGTTCTCTTTACATTACATGTAGCCAGGATCATAAATTATAAGGACGACACAAGCATTCCCACAGACAATCTTGTCTGGCACATTCAGCAAAGACTGCTGTAGCCAATGTAAGTTTTGCAAACATCAGAAGTGAGAAATCTTTCATATGATTGACTTAGTAAGATGAAAAGGCTATTTCTACCTGGATACCTGTTTGCTTTTGTATTCCCACAAATTTTGTATTTACCTATCCATAACTTTGATGATAAATAACATTGCAATGTCTATAGAATTGACGCTACAAGCCATATAAGTAGCGAGCCCTTTTCTTACACGGCGTAATGCCAGTCTATATCTTTTCTATTATCGTCCTGCCAAAACTTTTTGTAACCGAAGCGAGACATTTAACACAAGTTTGTTTAACAGAAAAAATTGATTTAATCATGGAAGCTAAATTTTATACATTGTGCTTATTTATGAAGGCATATGTAAAACTTACCTATCATTTGATAAACAAATCAACAAACATTAGACAAATTTTGACCCAAAAAACTGTCAATAAATCAGTTATTTATTATAGTTTGTAGAAAATGTATGTACTTGTTCAATAAATCTAGATTAAAATTAATCCTTATGGCTGCAAATAAATTTATTGTCTAACTAATATGAATGCTTTTAAACACATGTCCTGGGTAATCAGTTAAACATTAATGTCCAAAAAAAAAAGGTAATTAAAAAATGTTCATATGATCTGTCAAACTGGTTAGTGGCAAAAAATCATTTTTATATGATCCTATACACTTTTAGGTGATTTCAAGACATGGGAAGAACAGGTCACTTTAAAAAGTATTTTTTTTTTAATTTTGTATGTACATTCATAAGACACATCTCATCATTCAACACCTAAGATAGTGATATAGTCAGCAAGAAAAGTTTTGTTTTGTCTTAAAAAGAGCATTTATTAACAGCCTTCAAAACCGGATATATACACTTGATATCTATAAATATATATGCAAGGTCATAAAGTACAGGCATGTACTTGTTGATAATAATACATAATTTGCAATGTGAAACGATGAAATTATCTTAGCCTCATCTACCACAAAATGCAGATCACACAGTGCATATTTTGGCGTAAACAATACTTGTTTATTTAATTTTTATCATTGAAATCAGTCATGTTATTAACACAGTTTTCAATGATAAAAAGTAAATAAACATGTCAATCGTGTTATTAATGCAGTTTAGTTATTAAAATGGTGTTTTCCAGTGCAGCCAGACCATAAGGCTAAGAGTATAATGTGTTCCATGCCAAGCCAGGGATGCCCTCTTTTGCATAAGCGCCCACAGCCCTGGCTTAGTGGTTAGCATGTGGACTTACTAATCCTACTTAGATGTACCGTTCACGAGATCTAGTCCGGCTGTTGATCATCAGTTATAACAGGAGTCTCACACAATGTGGCTCTAGCAATGGGGAGGGTGGCTTTTACAAGGTTTCCTCTTGGTTTTCCACCATAATTAGACATAGGACAGTGTGAAATAGACAATCTGTCGTCATATGAGTAAAATACCCTTGAGTACGCGTACAACCCCTATCAAACAAACAAACAATCAATAAGCACTCCCTGGAGGAAACATGTTTTCGACAAGTGTGAGATACTTCACATTTATGATTGAATGAGTGAGGATACTTTGCCCAGGAGTTGAAACATTTTAAATATTTTGTGGGACATTTTGACAATGTTGTACTGCAGGCCATGTAACACAATGTTAAATTCAGGGACAGTGTAACTTTTCCCAGACATGTCCTACAAATGTATCGAAATTTCTATCCATGAATGCCCATATTGGAGGGTTAAAAACTGTCCAATTATGATTAACCCCTACTAGCTTAATTGAAAAAGCCATATAGCTTTAATAGGACAAGAATAATTCTGTACAAATGCTCCTTTAAAGTGTGAGTATGTGTACCCCAATACTGAGGGTGTTCAAATGGCTTCAATTATAATCACATGATATCAGGACAGCATATATGTAATCTAGCCGCTAGCAAGGAATTAAGACTTGATAATTTAATTTTTATCTTTGAGGTGATTATCTGATGATCTTCATCAAGATATCTGAACATCAAAGGTTTCATTCAGGGAATATCACAGTCCACAGAAATGTGACAAGACAATCAAGGAATACCATCATCGGAGTGGACTGATGATCTCTAGCCCTAATCTCCACATATTTAATAGGTAACAGCTGACTGTGGTAATAGAGGTATTCCAGGATGGGGTAGTAATTGGGTGAAAATGCTAGGGGTGATATTATGGGAGGGATAAAGGGTGGAACGAGGCCGTGAAACTTATGATGTTAAAGTGTATTAGGATAATTTGAAATAAGCCTCTGAGTTGTTTATGTTAACATTTGACAATACACATAACTAGAAGACAGCATACACACAAAACCTATTAAGACTAATTCAGGCAGCCCTCATTCAGGGCCTATGTAACTCAGGGAGTAGAAAGTTTGCAGCCTCCCCCCTCTCACTATCAATAAAATGCATAGCTAGTTTACAATTTAGGAACATGTATATAACTGCGATGCTAAAAATGTGTATTTTTAATTACTCAAGCTAGAAAACCAAATCAAAAAACTGCTGAAAATGACAAATTAAACAGTTCAAATAATTGCATATTGATACAAAATATGCTGAAAACCACACACACGCATGCTACCACATGTCATTTTTAAGCTTTAGTAAATTGGAGAAAAATCAATTGATCTTATCTTTGGATATGTACATGTTCAGCACACACAGGCTGGGTTAGATTACCCAGTGGTAGAGACAGTAATAATGTGTGAACAGTTTACATTGTGCACTAGAGGAAATATTAAATAGGCTAACAACATGGGCCTAATATCATTGAAGAGGAATTCTTCATAACAGAATTCATTTATATGCATCAGCAGTGTCCGACACTAGGCCTGATTTATGTATGATTTAACAGTTGTTTCCAATTCAACTACCACTGGGCACTGCAACTCTGCAAGTTTTTAAATAGAGTCTCGATTGTCTTTTGCTTGACTGATTGATTGAGAGCCTGTATGATTTATATAAGCTTATTCAACATTAAATATACCCTAAAATGATTTTATAGAATGGTGCCATTTTGAGATGTACTAAAGAAATTAAATTTTCTCTATAAACCAAAGATGCTGCCATTTTTGTCTAAATACTTACTTATTTATTAGTTCGAAAGACGTCCTTAAAATTGGCATTTTTATATCTTTGACAAAGTAGCGTCTTGGAGAGTTCATAAGCAAATATCTCACGCCACCCAGTGGGTGTTACGCTTAACTCTGGTCCTCTTTAACTCAGAACCGAAATATGATCCTTATAATTATTTCGGGCAGCCCAGTGACTAGTCATGCACCCCAGGAAATAAAGTGAGCAAAGACTTTGTTGGGAGACGGCATAACCTTTATGGAAAGGGACTGTCTACGGCTCTTTATAGGAACCCATGCAGCAAAAAATAAATAAGCATTCTGAGCCAGTTGAGACCACCCAGTGTGTTCGGAGCCTTTCTCACACTGATCTCAAAATACACAACAAACCTACAACTGTTTCTACTATCACCATACAAAACAAATATCTTGGTGTTATATCCAGCCTGTTCAAGTTTGAAACCTTGCACTACTAATGTGAGGCCGACGATTATTGGTGGGGGTGGATGAAAGTTTATTGTTAGGCAAATGATTATCAGTGGGAGTGGAGGAAGTTTATTGTTAGGCAAATGATTATTGGTAGGGGTGGAGGAAGTTTATTGTTAGGCAAATGATTATTGGTGGGGGTGGAGGAAAGTTTATTGTTAGGCAAATGATTATTGGTGGGGGTGGATGAAAGTTTATTGTTAGGCAAATGATTATTGGTGGGGGTGAATGAACGTTTATTGTTAGGCAAATGATTATTGTTGGGGTGAAGGAAGTTTATTGTTAGGCAAATGATTATTGGTGGGGGTGGATGAAAGTTTATTGTTAGGCAAATGATTATCGGTGGGGGTGGAGGAAAGTTTATTGTTAGTCAAATGATTATTGGTGGGTTTAGAGGAAAGTTTTATCGCAGCCAAAACTTAGATAATCAATAATAGAGAAAAAGTCAAATTAGGTTTCTTATAAACAAAAACATATTATATAATACAAACCGATTACAAAATCCAATGTTATTATGTTTCTTTAGACCTGCTTCTTTAATGGGATTAAGTGCCGTCACTGCCATACTTTATTCATAGGAAACCGGTCAGTCAAATTTGTGAAGGAAGTACTAGGAACGTCATGAAAATGGCACCAAACTAACACAAGGCAGGACATTACAAACTGCAATATAGAGACATAACATGTCAGCTTCCTGTTGCCCCTTTGCTCTAAGAGCACCAGAGCAATGGGAAGCTCTCTCCAAACCATCCCCTATTTTTTGCTGTATATATTATTGACTCTGAGAACCTATTTATATTTACTCTGTTTAAGTGTGTGTCAATGTCTTTGAGAATATCCTTGTGAGTTAAACTAAATCATCTTTTCTTCTCATGTCATTATAAGCACATATGGACCATAAATGAGATTGAGTAAACAGAAGTCAATTCAAATACAACAAAAACACCAAATTGGTTATCCATTATAGGAAATACTCCAAAACACAACCAATTTAAGCTGATTTGCTCTTTTATTTTTTTTGCCCTCGGGCCATTTTTGGTGTACGGTTATCAATTTTCCTCCAATGAAAATGTAAATTTTTATTTATGCTAGCATACAGAAGATTCTACAATTATTCTGTAAATAAACAACACATTGATTATAGACATCACAGTGAATTAACAGGTCAATTGCTCCTGGCTCTATTTTTACAACACATTTGTAAGAGCAGTTCTTTGTATGAAATGTCAAACGCATATAGACAAGATTAGCAGATTATAGTGAAAACTCCAAAATAGGATCATCATGTTGACTATACACTTATTTGGTAGCGGTGGAAAAGAATAGCATTTGTTTGTCTTACAGATCTATACCTATTAGTTTATAAATTTATTTCTGAAATTTACAACAGCTTTTATAGATCATCTTTATAACTTCATTTTCAATATGAATTAAAATTGACATACAAGCATGAAAAAACACAAGGACTACTGTGAATACTGGTTCTTAGTAAGTTTCTGTTAGATTTAGCCCATATAAAAAAGAATTGTTATACATAAAGCTGTCTCAAATTATAACAAATTATTTTCAAATGCCACCACAACAAGTTATCTGTTTATCACCATACAGTGTTTGTTTGATAAGGGGATTAATGCCATACTTTAGTCGTGTAAAGGTTATTTCAGTCGCATGCAAGGGCTTAGGCAGAGGGGTGTCCACCCATCCTTTGGGCCCCCCTAATTAAATAATAGCCTCATTTGTACTTCTGTTTTAAGAAAAGTTAACATGCAGGACATAAGGGAACTATAAAAATTGGACATCCAGTTTCTTAAAAAGCGAAGCGAAATGACCATTTTGGACAACATGTTTTTGATTTCTGGCTAAACCCTGGACTCACATGCCACCCCAAATGATGGGAACCATGCTAGTCATCACTGGGTACAAAAATAGCAGGACAATGACTATACACTAAATAAAACTTACTCCACACTTGATTGACTTAAGGTTTCCACTGAGCTCTGAGAGCACCAGGAAGCTGCCAAGTGGCTACATATCCCGAATACGGTCATCTGTAAGATCTGTAGTACATGAGCAATGTACCCACTTACTGCTTTTATTAACTCTGTTTTTCCATACAACAACACTGATGCTTGTGGGTTTAAATTTTTAACTGTCAGTATTGAAGAAGGGATCCTACAGCTAACAGCTTCAGCCAACTTATCGGTTTCAACAGCTGATCAATACCGAAGCAACTGAGGTAAAGACACAAATAGTTGTTTTGGATATTAGAAACATTCATGCTAATTTGATAATAGATAAATATATTTTGCAATGTTGCAATGTTGAATGTGATTGTTTGTTTGTTTGATAGGGGTTTAACGTCCTACTCAAGGGTATTTCACTTATATGATGACGGATTGTCCACTTCACAATGTTATATGCCCTATAATGGTGGAAAACCAGGAGGAAACCTCGTAAAAACAACCCCTGTGATTGCCGGAGCCATATCTTGTGACTCACTCATATACCTGAGGGCAATGTTGAATGTGAAATATAATTGTTATTACCTTTAGTTTAGTATCTTTACATTTATGACAATAACAATGTACATGTATACACTATCAGCTACTGTGTTTAAATTTTAATTCATCTTTATAGTAAGGTGATATTATTATGGGGCAATATAACCGAGTGTAGTGTTTGTTGGATTACGGTTTTACCTAGGTTTTTTTTCACTTAATGAGGGTGTACCAAAATACATCATTCAGATGACCAATATTTATCCGTATTGAATCTGAAGCAGTTACCTCCATATTTTCTATTTGATTTATCAGGTAATTTACAGCAGTGGCGAGTGAATGCTGCGGTGGGATTAAAGGGTTATTGTTAGACAAGTGATCAAACTATTGGGCCATATAGAGAGGCATATACATCACTTCACGTCGTTCCAATCAGTCGTTCTGTTTGGTTGTATCGATTCTAACTGCGGCACCGTGAGAAGCTGCTATTTCAAGTACCATAGAGAAGGAGTGGGAGAACGATCAGAAACAAGTATGCCTGATCGTTGAATGAGTGCCAGTTTAACTTGTTATACATGTACACTACAAACTTGATTCCTTGCACAGTATGATACAGTATAGACTTAACAGACTGTGCCCTGGCCATTTGTTTCTTAATATTACATCATTGCCACAGACTCAGAACAAGTTTCACAACACTAAATATGTAAGAAATTTCTAGTATAGTCTGATATTCTTGTTGGAATCTATATACTTATGCTAAGCCTTGAATTTCTATTATTATTATAGTTGAGTTGTTAGAAATGAAATAATACCAATAAGAAACAGTTAGACTTACATATACATAATGTGGCATTTTCAGTTATTAACATCTTTATTCCATAATCATAAGTCAATCTGTATGTCACATTCTATCCATATATCCACAATAAATCAATTAAGCCATTATAATTGTAAAAATAGATGAACCTATACACAGGAACTTGCACCATTATACATATAATATTCTTTATAAATTGGGTACCGGTACAATGCTTCAATCCCAAACATCCTTCAAAAGACTATTCAAGGATCATTATCAGGGGCTTAGTCCGAAATAAAAAGTATGGTGTCCAAAATGGTCATTTTGCTTCACTTTTTAAAGAACTGGATGTCTCCTGCATATTAGAGTCTCTAAAAACAGGGTGTCCAAATGAGGCAATTGTTCACTTCAGGGTGTCCAGTTGGACGGGTTTCAGCCTAAACCCTGGATCGTTATGTTCCATTTGAATAGTTCGATCATTGTGTAATACTATATTATTACATGCTTGTTGGCCTGATTTAGGTTTACACAGTACTTAAGGTTATTCCACTCATATTGTGGATTGCTTTGGGCACCAGCCAGATGGAATATGGAAACCACCCTAGGCAACACTCGCAACAAACAATACAAAGAACAGCATAATCAAAAATGAAAAGAAGAACACCCAAACAGGGCAATTTCTAGACAAATTTCCCAGGTTCCTATCCCAAATCCGGTTTTAGCTTGATTTTAACAGGGATATTACAAAAATAGTAATGTAGTTACATTAGATGAAAATTGAAGTCGCAAACCAATAGGTTTCTTGCTTTAACAATAAGAAATATTATTTACGGCTGACCCATTTTCGTAATTGCCAAATAATAACACAATAATAGGCACTCCAAGGAGTCAATGTCAGACTTAAATGTGCAGGCAAACATACACTAGTTCATTATTCTATTAGAGTAAGCATTAATTCCGAGTAATTCTGTAAGTAAAAAGAGCCACAAGCCTTTCACTTAACCAAATTAGATAATGACTGATAATATAAGGCTCTTACTCTACCCATGATAGCCCATCATTCATTATGTAAGGGTAATTATGCCAGGCTTGCCACATGTATGTCAATGGTTCTAATTCTAACCTCTGATTGGTTACAAAGATATCACGAAAGCCCACCAACAACGTTAAGCAGTCAAGGCAGAGCAAGCATGTTTCCCTAGCCTGGGGTAGAACTCCTGTTCAGCCAAAACCATTTTATCATATATTTTTTTCTTCTTAGTAATAAGTCATGCAGACAAGCCATTGGGGATAAATCATGCCTTTAACCATGCTCCAAAAAGCCGACCCTAATACTGCCACTTTCCACCCTAAATAATTACTAGCTTGACTGCCTGGTTGACATTTTTCTTAACAACCTTGTGAAGCAAACCATACTGGTCCCAGCTATACAGATGAATTGATTAAGTTCCTGCAAAATACATCTATTATACAGTAAATGAATATTTGCCTTTAATATGCAGAAAACGAGCCACTGTGTTGCTTTGCTACCCTTAAAGTGCTAAATTTCAGCCAAATCTGTTCTACATTTCTGAGGCAAATAGAATTGGCCATTGTGTATGTACATGTAAATATGTTTCTGTGTAACCCAGATTGTAGGACTGTTGGTTTCAAAGCTCTCGTGAACGCAAACATGGGTCAAAACATTTACTGAATGAGCAATGCTTTTAGACGGAATTTGAAGAGAGAAAAGTTATTTTAGATGACAGATGTTCTTCTTCTCTGAAATTCAATGGGCTCTTCTCTTAATGTCAACGTCACAAATTTCATCTCACATCTGTGCGATTATCGATTAAAACGTCTAAAAAATGGGTAACGTCCACGAAGACCCCATCAGAAGAACATCAATTCAGCATTATTAGATTAAACCTGTTGACTTTGAACGAGGTCCAAAGACAGCTAGCACAGTTTTAGATCACCATCATTTTCCAATTATGACTCCGATGATATTTGAAGGGAGCTGTGTTTGAATGAGCAGTTATTTGAAGGGGCAGATGTTTGCAGAGGACACTTTAAGACAACTCCATGTCATCCCTGTTCTCGCCTATTCGGCAGGCATAAAAAAGTAAACTCTTTCCCAATTTGAGTAAATTTGTCAGCAATCTATTAGACAAATAATGATCGATATAAATCAACATGAGCTGGCTCACAATGATATACTGGGACATACAATCAAACATTCAGGCATCTTTTTGCACTTTAATCAAACTAAGACATTTCTGTCTGTTTTCAACAACATCTCTTTGTTTTTTCCAAGACTTTTTTGAGGCACAACTTTCACATCATCTTTATTCCTTTCACATCCAAGGGCTTATGCAGACACCCTGAAGTGAACAAATGTCTCATGTGGGCACCCTGTTTTAAGAAACGTTAACCTGCAGGAGATAGGAAAACTGTCAAAATTGGATACCCAGTTATTTGAAAAGTGAATCAAAATGACTATTTTGGACATTTTGGCTTTTGATTTCTGGCTAAGTCCCTGTTCACATCCTCATTAATTTTCTTTGAATATCAGTATTATAAGTTACAGTATGGCGAATAATTTAAGCTTGTACCAGCATTGTAATTTTCCAGTAGCTAGGGCCTTGTTCACAAAGTTCATCTTAATTATCATGATGACCACTGATGAAGGTTATATATCATCATGGTAATTAGGATTGGCATGGACCAAGATCACTTTGTTCAACCATACCCTGCTCTCCCATTATTCTGTCTGGCTGTCCTTCTGTCTGTCTGTCTGTCAGTTCAATTGTATGATTTTTCGAAATTTAAAATGAAAATGAAACAACATTAAAAACTTAATAAATTACACTCAAGCCACAAAAAAATGTTAATTTAAAAGGTTGCGTATATCACATTTTATAATCAGTAAACAAATGACCATGATAAGGTACAAATGAAATCACCTGTATGCTAATTACAATCAGGTGTGTAATGAATTCAATTAAATATGCTAATAGCCCCAAAGTAGAGTGTACATTAATCAGTTCATGTCCAACACGGCACGGCACTTTTTATGTTTTGAATCATGAACAGACTATCTAATCTTCACATGTATAAAGAGCATAGGCTAATTGTAAGATGACACAGTATCAAAACAAAGTGAGCATTAACATTTGTAGCAGGTCCTTTCAGGCAAAGGTCCCTGGGTAGTTCCCTCACCCACCCCTACCATCCTCCCTACAAACCATCTCACTGCCTGCTTCTTTACATTATCATATATTTATCAGAGGTTTACAAAAAGTTGTATAACTGCTTATCTGTATTAAAAAGTGTCCAATTAATGAACATTAATAACCCCAATTAAAAAGGTGACACTAGGCCTTATTAGACAAGATAAAACTTTTTTGTGTTATTTATTTCACTAAATTAGCCATAAAAAGTAAATATTCTTTACATGTTCTAAAAGTGACACAACTCTTTTTGTACCCATTTCCTTGCATACCAGTGCATGTTTCATGTTAACAAAGACGAAGGAGAAGCAGGGTCTCCTTTGGAGATAATTAGGTTGGAAAGTTAAAAAGATTAAGTGAGTAAAGTTGAAATAAAACGATGATAATGGAGTACTTAAGTGAGATCAATCATCATTATGATATTTTTATATTCTTTCGTTTTTACCAGTTCTGACACTCATGGGTCAGACTTCCATTTCCTAATGTGAAGATTTTCAACACAAAAGCTTAACCTGATTAAATGATAAATGGGCACCTGTTGTGTTTTTTCTATGTGTCTTGTTGTTTACTACCTAGTCGCATGTTTACTGACAGATCAAAAAGATAATAACTTAAAGGCTGGACGATGACCATTGAGATAAGATCAGCAGATCATCTCTTTGATGGGATCAACTCAATGATTTACCTGGATAACACCTGCTGATTGCAATCAGGTAGATATGCAGTTTATAACGAAAAAAACTGAACAAAAGACTTACCTTGCAGTGTGGATAGCACACCTAATAGAATATTCAGGAATAACTCACAAAATTAGCTTTGATGTTGAATAGTGATAAAAGCTTGAAGTTATTACTGAGAATAAAGATGTGTTTATGTCCTTTCGTCAGAGTTTAATGACTGCTTAGTTATTCATGCTCTCGTTTGTGACTCACTTTTTTGGTTTATTTTTTTTTAAGAAATCTACAAATTTCACAAATATTTGAAATTTCCACATGGACATTAGACTCTTTCTTCTTTTATAGTTATTGATTTATTTTTAAGTTTATCCCTTTTCTCTTAGATTCTTTTAGATTCAATGCCTTTCAATGTCCTCAATATGACATTGAATTGCATAGATCAACTAATAAATAAACTGTGCAGATGTGCTTAATGGCCACTACTTGCTAAGTGCTTTGTATGAGTGTAGCCTTTAGGTAACTTCCATAGAGGTTTTAATGGTCAGTTAGATGTGATGATCCCCCAGTCTATAATTGTGGCTTGTAAGGACAGTTTTCACGGTTTCAGTGACACTCGACCAATAAACTAGGCTGTATTTAAAGATTTGGTGGCAGCTTTGTCACCAGTGTGTCAACAATAATGAAGAAATCTTCACCCATTGTTGTCAAATCAAGTGCTCTGGCTATGAAGGGAGCTAATTACATGGCAGTGACCATTAATGGGATGCATTCAGTACCATAACAGTTTCAGCCCAGTGGGCAAAATCCCAAAGGCACTATTCCTATTGGAGGCAGTTTTGATTTGCCCATTGTGATAAAAAATATGGCAGATTTTGTAATAAACTTACGAAGAACAGAATTTATTTTATATACATCTGTCCAATATACATGTAAGAAGGAACTTAATTTTCATAGGAGTCAGTAGCGAAAGTTCCAAGAAGTCTCAGAACCATCAGGGTGGAATATGTAAAACTCCAGCTAACACCTGCCGTTACTTGTGGCCTTAAGCATAATAAATAAACACATCAAGGTGATTATTTTCCCATATATAAGCAGCAGCCACATTCAATAGGGCTTTTAGATTTATCAACAATACATGTGCTTTGCACCTTCATTGCCTGAAGGTGTACACTGTATAAAAAGGATAGATTTAATTGACTGGCTGATGAACTGCTCTTACTTTGCAAACAACAGGGTAAAGAATTTAACTTAAATGTTATAAGGTTAAAATCTTTTAATATTATCAGTTATACTGGACATTTGCATTTTTTTTTGTTAAGTATCTTTTCGGTAAACTTTGCAAAACATATAAATATTATTTTTAAAATATCGCTTATTTGTCATTATTATCTCCAAGTTACCAATTCTTACATCCATTTGCATAGGAGACAAACAGACATTTTTTTGTCAGAATTCAAAATTTATCAAGACTAGGTGCAAAACAACTTATGACAATAATGTTGCTTAAATATTCTGAAATACAAACTAATTGTTCAAATTAGGTGAAAAAGAATATAATGTCATGCACTTTGAATTCCTCACAAGAAATCTTAAGCCATGATATCTGAAGTACGTGAGGTGTTCAGGTTAAAGTTTAACAGAGAGCAGATTCAGGTCTAACCCGTCACACATAGGCCCCTGAGCTACGTCCAGTGTGTAGGGTCTACTGTAAGAAAACGGACACGATTAAACCAAGTCAACACCTCCCCCTAGCTCGTTCTGTTACAGGGCCAGCACAAATACAGCCACGGTTTCTTCAGCAAATAACACCCGACTGGCGAAAACATTTAATTTACAGCTAACTTAGGACTGACCGAAATATTTACAACAACAACAATGGCATCCAGCTAAACAAACTTTGGTACTGATCTAAATGCAGGGGCAAATTAACACTGCAGCTGCCTTTCAATCAGGGCCTGTGTTTATGTACCAGAGGTAGTGGGGAGAAAATTTTATGAAAAGCAAAGGTGATTTTGGAATGACTGTTCAGCGAAGCCTTTAATCCCCTGTCCCTTGAGGTTTAATCCGTCTATTGATATATTGTCTGTCAGTGACGGCCACCATGGCTTCTCAATATACCAGGGCAAGCCTGGCCAGAGGGAATTGAAGGTATTAACTGGCAGTGTGTGTCCCCTGATCAAATCGTCAAATCCCTCTTACCCCAGGCTATAGACAGCACACAAGCAAAGTGATTTCACTCCATTTTGTCTTGAGTTTGTCAGTCGATGATTGCCTGTATTGGCCATAATAATCTGGCAGACGGATGTACAATCAAACTATTTATAGGTGGCCAGCTGTACGGCTATTATCTCTGGCCTAATCCTTACAGTATCTGCTGACCACAGAGCCTTCAGTACCTGGTACACCCTCTAACATGTCAACACCAACTATCTACAACTTTAGTAATCATTCTGTGCTTACAAATAAATTTAACCCCAAACACTGGATATTTAAACCACAACTACATTAAGACTTGTTTTTGAACTGCCTAATAGATAAATTCATTTTAAGTTGAAACCTGGGCTTGCATATGCACCAAAACGTTGCAAATGAATAATATTCCGATTTATATAAAAATCCATATAATCTCATGATGCTTGATATAAATATTGTATAGATAAAAAGACAAATGATAAATTCTAGCAAATGAGATGCATTATATTTTGAATGAAAATGACAGCTTTTAAAGCGCATTTATTTGATTACAAAGTACAGAACAATATTGGATAAATAGGTCTTCATTCTTTGAAATGTATTATTATTATGCTGCCATCAAATTGTACCTAAAGAGCCCTTTGGAATATAACTGGATCTTATAAAGACAGTAGGAACTGTGTCCTTTGTCAATGCAAGAATGTGTAAATATTATGTATTTGTTAAAATGTCAGTTTATTGTTTATCAAACACAAATGAAACATTATATTTCCACCTCCATATGTTGCCAGTTGAGCAAACAGACTTGCGGCCATGACACCCAATGATTATTTGCCACTGTTCAAAAGGGCATAGGAAGCTCACTGCAGATTGAGTGCCCTAAGGGGAAGGCATACTGCTGTTCTTGGTATTATCCAACCCGTCTTGCTGCCTGTCAGGATATGCAGGCAGATATCATGTTTTTTACCCGAGCAGCCTGTGAATTCAGCATCTGCATGCTTTCTGTCTATCGATTTGAAATCGTGGCAGTCCAAGAGGAACGCGCTTAACTGTCAGACTATAGGCCAGGACTAGACACTCGGGCCGTGCAAGCACGTGTAATCAATGGTCTCCGGCTGATACATGTCTCATCTTCATCACACAGCCCAATGGAGCTTCGTGGAACGGCTTTCATGGACAGACAATACAAATCATTATCACTAAAAGGTTCCAATAGTATAGACCTCTGACAGTCAAACAGCACAAACGCAGACGTCACTGAGCCTACTGGCTGATCTAAATAGTCTGTCAATATATACATATACATTCAATACAAACTGTCTGTGGACAAGCGTAATTACATCAATACTACAAAGCTCTAAACAGACCTAATTCAATAGCTTTGTCCTTACATGTATACATTTCATTGATTAATGACAATTTTCGATGAAATAATGCTATAAACCACTTGCTTACATTATTCTAAAAATGCGTAACTAAACTTCCATAAATCCCTATCTTGAAGCTTTTTAGGCGCTGGTGTTGAGGACATAAAAAAAACTGATGTTTGAATAAAGGTGAGCTGGCAGTGTCTATAAAAGACCATGCTTGAAAAAAAGTTTTGTGTTTCAGGCTTGTAGGTTCAGAGTTAACATAAGCGTTGTTGTTGTATCACTTGACATGTCATGTTCTCGGTCAGTTTGACTTGGCAATCATCTCCCACACTTAACTGGATTAACCCAACATTACTAGCCCAATGAAACTAGAGACGACGCTGTATTGGATTATGTGTGGGGGGACTCCAAGTTTGGAAGCCACGTTTCCGTTAGCATTCCAATTACTTTGACAGATTAGTAACATTGAAGATTGAAAAATGTGCAGAATTATTGACCATGAATAGAAATGATGGTACTTGTTAGAGTTGTAAGACAATTTAAATATGCACTCTAAACACAAAAAATTATGAGAATGATAATATGCTGTATTTATTTACTTATGCATCTAGGAGATATGTCATATATATTCTGATTTGAAGGCATTTGCTATAGTATAAGCAAGAAAGAAACTATGCACCGAACATTATCTAGGATTGATTGATTGATTGTGTATCAATGCCTTACTTAAGGCTATTTTACTTGAATGGCAGTATTAAAAACCAGCACAATGCGTGAAAAATGATTAAACAGTACAAAAATGAAAGGGCCATATGTAGTGGGTTCCTGTTGGATTACACCTAAGTGTGTGTGTGGAGATTGGTGTCTATGAGTGGGGGGGATTGGTGCGTTTGTGTGTGTGGGGGGGGGGGGGAGGGGATTGTTGGGTGGATAATTTTCAGATTCTGTAGCTGGTTAGGAAACTGATGTGACATCTTATCTATACGGAGTGCAATCACCTGTTTTAACTGGACTTTACAGTGACACTAACATATGACACCAGGTCTACAGATCATGATCAGTGATTGCCCAAAATAACATCTGGTATTTCCTTCACAAGCTCACAAGCTCAAACCGCAACATTGAAATCTAAATCTGACATCATGATCATAATAAACTATTATGATACTAAATAAGATTGTTTGTTTGTTTGATTGGTGTTTAACGTCGTACTCAAGGGTATTTCACTTATATGACGACGGAGACA
>JAVFBX010215514.1:31771-55480 GCA_034783855.1 Mopalia kennerleyi | reverse complement strand
GAGACGCCAAAAACCTGGGGTGACCTGGGGTTTTCGCCCCAGGTCACCCCAATTTTCCGTTCCTTTTATCATATAGAGCTGGGGTGAGAATTGGGGTGAATCCGAAATTGGGGTGAGAAATTGGGGTGAGATCCTATACCTACAACGCGGGACGATTTAACGGTCACCCCAATACACGAAGGACCGTGGTTTATTTTGGCATTATATATAAACCATCATACTACTCGCTATTTTCTCTATACCAATATCAAGGAAAACCGTAATGTTCCATAATTTGGCCGAATGTCCAATCGTCCCTAGTCCCGCCCTAATTTTGGCCAACGCATCGTTCATACATTTAGACAGGTGCGTGTAATCGGTAACGGATTGATAGGACCACGTGGTGTGTATGTTTATCCGCATGTTTTCGTCCCTGGGGTCTTCCATGTGGAAACGCAATCGGAATTTGAACGGGAAGTCGACCTCGATGTAGTCTTTTAACGTCGTTATGAAGCGGTCTGGAATAGCAACCCATAAATTATCTCCCCTGAAACCCATTGCTAATTTTTGTTGGAACATGAGAGAATAAAATTGCGCGTCGATGGCCTTTCCCACCGGTCCAGAAACGGCGACTCGAGTAGGTGGTGGCCGAACCGCCTGAACTTCGATGCAGTATTTTTGTATACAATCTCCGGGCGAATACCGCGGAATTATAACCTTACGAGACATTCTTTTTACGCATTCGCGAAAACGGCCTTATGGTTCGCCCAATTACCGGTCCTAAATGGAGACAAGACCGCGAAAGTACCTTCGCTTCCAATGTACACTTCCCTCTTATCCCCGCTTTTGAGCGCGTTCAATAGGGTATCCTGGTCGTCGTAATGGGTATAAGGCACGCTATAACCGTATCTAGCGCTTACGTGGGCGTTACTCAACAAGTCTGTGCTGCGAGTGTTACTAAACGGCACGTATTCCATTTTGATCTCGCCGGTCTTGACTCCCTGAGCCGCGACGTAATTTTTAAGAGTGGCTTGTTCTTGTTGGTCGAACGTGGACAGATGAGCCGTGCGGAAATCAAAGGCTTCCTCGAGCATTTTTGTGGTCGTGCACACCTCGCCTCCGCTAGATTGATTAGTCGTTTTAAAATGCATAGTATCGGTGTTGTTACTACCGACGATAACGTTTTTACTATTGCTGAACCTCTGGTTGTAAATAGCGAAGAAATTACTCATGAATGGGTTAATGGTGGAAATCCCGGCATTGTAAAAATTGGCGATCGGCATTCCCATCTGCGGTCCGGTGGCGGCTTCGTGCCTAGCCACCCCCATGTAGGGCAGCGGTTTGGAAGTGGGCGCGCTCGAGGGTCGTACGACTCCGACGTATCCGTCTACCAGTTTTTTCCCGCTGAAAACGGTCTTTACCCTGTTTTGTTCGTCGGACGCCAATCCGTTCTTGATCACCTCTTTATCGGCGGCGTTCATTTTATCGTTATTACTTAACATATCCGCGAGTGATCTGAATCGGGATGTCGTTATATAATCCATGGATATTGTGGGTTTCCCGTGTTCGCCGGAAATGGTATCGGCGCGTACGTTAGGCACCGCGTTGGGCACACGCACACCGGTACCGGTGGACATGTTGCTGCACGTCTGTATGTTGGTACTTAGCGTGAAGTTTATGGCGCCCGACGCCAACTCTTTGGTGTCTATGGGGTTGGGACACACGATCATATCCATGGCTTTCGGTACGGTGTATACCATTTCGTTGTCGTACATTTGTTCGGTTTTGAAAAAATCTACAGTTAAACCCAATGGATAGCCGTCCTGTACGCAGTAGTTGATACAAGCGGGGGTTAGTTTACGCAACATTCCGAGCAGGGTTAACAGTTTGGTGGTGTCGGGGAGCCCGCTATTTCCGATAATCTTCACAGCGTTCCCCGAAAAGAAGACGCCGGCTTCGGTTATATTCTTCCAATCCGTTGTTTTAGACGTGTACTTTTCTCCGGTCAGTTCGTAACCGCCGTTGAACCGAACGGGAGCCACCACATAAGATACTATTTTTCTCTCGTCTACCTCGGCTATGTCGGTTATTTTATTGCCACTTCTCTTAAACATACGTTTCATAATACCGGATAGTATTATCCCCACCGCGTCTAGATGCGGCTTCGTTGGCTCTCCCACCGCGTTTCCGAAGGCCGCTTCCAATTCGACTATATCGGATTTCCGTTGCGCCATCATGTTACCAAAAGCGATGTGGTGGTCTAGCGGTATGACATAATCGGGCACGTTCCCGATGAATGTTCTATCGGAGTTGGTGAATTGAGAGCCCACGGCGACCGGAGTTAAATACACATCGAAAAACGGCGTCATTTCCATCTCGATCAAAGCATCTTTGCTACATTCAACACCCAACCCGTAGTATTTATCGAGATGTGTTTCCCTATCCATGAACAGTTTCATCATACCGGTGATGGCGTTCTTCAACGGGTTGAAAGAGGACTTGGAATTTTTTATTATAATACCAACAGCCTCGTTTAGATTTCCCACTAATTCGTCGGCCACGTATAGATTAGGATCCAACAGCACGGGTTTTAATTGAGCCGGGCCGAATACGTGTTTTACGGGCGTCACGTCCGGGGTGTGCATAGTAATCGGTTTCACCCCGAAGGCCTGCTTTCCGGCGCTGGCGTACTTTTTATCTACGGCGATCATGGGTAACCATTGGGTCAGATCGGGTCCGTATTCGGCGTCCCCTACAGACACCCTCATCAAATTTGTCGTCATGTGAAGTCCTGTCAGGCTGCGATCCCGACCGGTTGGCGCACCTCTATTATACATATTTTCTTGTATAACGTCCAGTATTACGGCCCCGTTGGGTCCCATGATAAATTTGACTCCGTGATCGACCGGAAGATCGAATAGTCTTCGTTCGTCCGTGATGAAATCCTCTTTGTTTTCCAAGCCGAATATCTTACGCCCTAGGTGTGTAACGCGGTTCACAGCTCCGTCTTTATCCACGTTGTCGAGCTTAATCACTTCCGGCATCGGGTTGTCGTAGGGGCTCTCGGAGAAATCCGCCCGCTGTTGTCTGAGTTTGATGAAATCCTTACCGACATCCGCGTAATAATCACTGCTATCGTGAAAACCTATAGGTATAGCACCCACGCGTTTTCCGGTTTGAACGGCCCCACAGAGAACGTCTAAAACGGCCGGGGCCATAGATATTACGCCCACAATGGGAACTGGATAACCTCCGGCGTTGGGAATGACTCTAGTGCCGTAAGCGGTCTTGTCGTTTGTGGTCATATTTACCAATGAGCCACCGCATCTGAATAAGCGGGTTATGAATTCCGGGTTCTTACTCAAACCGAACGTAGATTGAATAGTTTTTTCGACGTACATCTTAAACACATTCCTCATAAGTTCGCGGTCTCTTAAGCCTACGGCCACATCCATCACGCTCTGCCCCTGTTGCCCCAAAGACGTCGCTAATGTGTTCATCACCTCCATCAACGGTAGGTCGATGGCACCCCCGCTCACTCTACGTCTCACTTCGTCTTCCAATGCCAACATAAGGGCCCTCTGCGCCGGTTCGACTTTACCGGCGAATCCCTCTTTAATTTTAGTCAATATCTGACGGGCGACCCACTCGCGTTGCGAGTCCATTTTGGGGTTGGTCAATACGTCTTCCGATAGGTAACCGTTGGTTCTGTTGTTTATATTGGACACCGCTTGTTTTATAGCCTTTACGGCGACGGCTGGGAGAACGAACTCTTGGCCCCTGACCGTCAGATGGTATTGTCTTTGCATGGATAAGGTTGTCTCACCGCTATGACTCACACCGCCCATCATCTCTTGAGCGGGTAGGACGATGCGATTAAAGATCTCGTTGAAGAGACTCTCGTGTAATTCGACCGCGTATTTTAAATCTACTACATCGCTTAGGGGCGAGTTGCTCATAGCGTCTCCTTTTTGTGTGGTTACCGAGACTAAACGGTTCATGATGGGCCCTCTGTTAAGCATGGTTTTAAAATCGATTTCACCGGTGCCCATTTTAAGCGCCCCATCTTCGTCTCGGATAATATTGTTAAGGAATCTAGCTATAAGCTGCCTGTCCGCACCGTGCGCGCCCATACCCCCATTGGGTCCTAACCTCTCCGGTAAAACACCGGCGTTAGCCGGTTGAAGGTATAAAGACATTTTTTTCGAAAAAAAATAGATAATGAATAGTCGAACACCCGGCGAAATTGAGATGTTGTGAAAAAACGATATTGATTGGATTACATTTTTTTTTTTTATTTACTCACAACGCCGGTCGGTCGGAAAAAAGGGGGGGACAATTTTATTCAACTTTCCTTTTTTTTGCGGTTATCGTTTTACCAACGGCCTTTTTCGTATCGTCCGCTAACTCTCTCATTATTTCGTCCGTAAATTCGATCTCCTCGTCCCCGTACACGGCGTCATCCAACGTTAGAAACACCGGGCATCGTTTACACACGCCTTCACGTCCGTGCTCCTTGACCACCGCGCCCCACGTCCGATCGACCGAACCGACTTTGGCCATGGTGTGCATGACGTAATCGTCCAACATATCTTTGTCCATGCCCTGATCCCAAGACGCCTGCAAAGCGATCTCGACTTTTTTTGCCGCGTACGATAAAACAACGGTGTAAATATGTTTAGCGTTTTGGTTCAAGAATAGTGTGGTGACCATCTGCGTCATCGACTGTCTAAAATGCTCCCCGTTAACCGTCAGCATAAAAGGACTTTTATCGAACTGCAGTTTGAAGAGCGTCTTTGTTTTACCGCCTTTCTTTTGATAAGCCACGATAACGCCTTTTCCCACTCGGTCTAGTAGCTTATTAGCCGGGTACATTTTCGCCGCCTTAACGATCTTATTCTTTTCCAGCTTATTGTACACACCGGGTTCGGCCAAATGTTTAACGATGTCTCCGCTAATAATTTCGTATTCGTGTCTATCGAGCTCTTCGGTGGGATATATTTTATAAGAACTTTTGAACACCCCACAACTTTTCGGACTTTTAGACGGCATCGCCGTTTTAATCCCGGTCTTCGGCGATTCTTTTTCGAATTTGGGCATCCAACCCCCATCCCTTAACTTGGTACATATAAGCTCCACTGCTTTCAGTTTTGTCAATTCTATATCACCCCCATTGAAATTATTGTACAAAGCCAACATCTCCATCCCGGTGACTTGAGATCCGATCCCTTGAGTGCCCCCGCTCTTCTTCTGAGACGTTTTTATTTCGTGTATAAAATAAGGCGCGCCTTCTCTCGCCAACATAAATTGTTGCTCGGTCAACGGCTTGTCCGGGTCTTGATTCCACATCATTTCCATATAGTCCACGAACCGATTTTTACTAGGCACGGATAAACCATCGGGTGTGCACCCGAACACAGATACGTTCGGCCAGAATATTCGCCCGGGTAGAACGTGCTTCAATTTGCTCGCGTCCGGGAACATACTCAACGCGTTAGTGTGTATAGTATCGGCCATCGTTTCGTGGATATAGGTGCCCCTATCAGCAGCGCTGTCCGAATACCCCATATCCTCTTTGAAAGTCCCACCCCCTCCGTACGTCAGGGCCTCTCTGAGCTCGTGTGTCCCGTTGACCATTTCTATTTGCTTATCCGTATAATCGGTATCCCACCATTTTAATTTCGTTATAAACGAGTCCGTCCATGAACGTTTTAATAAGAAATGCATATGGTTAGGGTCAATAAAAATGGGCCTCTTCGTGGCGTTGGCGACGTTTTGATTAACGGCGGTCATGGTGTAATAAGCCATGGGTTGCCTCCCGGCATCGTTGAAAGCCGTTATGCATTCTTTATCTTTACCCTCGTACACCTCCGTCACGGCTGAAAAACTTTTATGAATACGCTTACTTACTTCGTATGGGGTAGCCATATCTTTCTAAACGAATAACGGAGTAAAACAAAAAAACCCACTATTTTATAATGTTTATTAACCCGATGACCGGGTAAAGAATGTATTTTTTTTTCAACGGCTGGAGTGAGTTTCAAATCTCGTCTATCATACCCATAAGATGATCGGAAACGGATTTGCCCACGAATACCGGTGTTTTCTCCATGCAATAGGTGTGGTCCGTATTAACGACCTCTTCCGGTTTCTTAATATCCTCTTGTTTAGGGGCTACTACGACCGCGCGTTTAACCATACGCGATGGTTTAGGAACCTCGTTTCCTTGTTCGTCTACGTATATCACGACTTCCTCCTGTTCGGGTGCCTTCACTATCTTGTAAACGGGCTGTTGTGGGGGGGCTTGAACGGGCTGTGGGATATAAGGCGGTATATACATGGGCTCGTGTCTCCGCCCATATGGCGGGGCATACCCTCCGTAATAACCCGTATGTAATGCATCCTCTTCGTACCGGTCGTAATACCGGCGCGGTTTGTCCTCTTGACGGCGTTGGCGCTTTACCGGCCTTCTCGATTCCTCTTCGCTTTCGCTGGAAGATGGGTCGCGTTTGCGTTTATCCTTTCGGTAGACACGTCTCACCATACCGGCCAATTGTTCGCGCATTTCGTTTTGACCGCGTATAATTTCTTTCATAGCATCATTAGCCATATCGTTCATCTTTCGTTGTTCCGGTGTCGACCCCTCGCGTGAGATATTTGGATTATTCGTTTTTTCCATCGTATATTGTAGGGCCTCGTTGGAAACACCCAGCAATTTAATATCTTTTTCGATTTTATCGGCCCTCGACCTTCCCGCGAGGACGTGTTTGGACGCGATGGCCTTGAGGAAAACTCGCTCTTCCTCCCCACCGGCGCCCAAACCATCGTTACCGTCGTCTACAAAAACGACGTCCGTTAGTATGGTACCGGGTCTGGCGCCCGCCACGCACAAACTCACCTCTCTCACTCCTAGACCCCCATTATGACATATACTCAACCCCGGAAACCGTTTCATAAAAACGGTTCGCGCCGTGACATCACACCCGGTCTTCCCACCGCCCTTTACAAACCCATCCGTGGACCGATACGCGCCGGGTTTTTCATCAGAATTATACGCCTCGCCCACTTCCCGCACGGCTTTGATAAAACTTTGGTTATTTATAACACCCTCTACAACGAGAACGTCTCTCTCCTTGTTAAACGCCTTTCTTTTAGTTTTTTTGAATTTCAAAACTTTGCCTATAGGTGGGATGTTATTGTTATGTTCCAACAGCATAGGGTATGTATAGTCGCTGTTAATGAAGGCATCGGCCATACGCTTCGGTATTTCCATAAACTTACCATCTTCGTTGAGAATCACCTCATCGTTCTCGTTGTCTATCAAAGCAACGATACCTGTTATTTTGACACTTTTCATTGTAAGAGTTCACCCTTCACCCCCTTTGTTTTTAAATTTAAAAAAAAAACCAAAGACGTGGGATCGTCGGAAAAAAGGTTTATTTTATTTTTTTCAAATTAAAAAGCCGCTAAGCGTTTTCCCATCGCAGAAACATCAACGGGGTTGAAAATATTCAAGTGTTAACGAGGTAGTTCGAGTCCGCGTTGTCGGCTTTAACTCTAGGGTTGTTCTTGACAACCGGTTTACAATCCGAGTCGAAAGAAAAAAGGTACACAGGAAATCCACATAACCGACCGTTCTCTCTTACATTATGAAAATCGTAACACCACAAATACAATAATTATATTTTCTTGAAATATTTCGCAATTCCCGCCTGTGTATGCGTGGTTCTTTTCCCGTTCGGTTTCTTCTTCGGCAGTTCGTCGGGGTCCATCTCCATTTCCATCATATGCGGACAATTAACGGGCGCCGCCAACGTTCTCCCATTTGTCTCGTCGAATGTCAACCTGATCACGGACGTGTCGTAAAGTTCTAACGTTTTCGGGTTTTCTAGAAACCGCCTCATATCACTCGTCCTAATGGTGTGTTGCACCGGTGGAAAACGCCACCCATCTACTATCCTTTCGTCGTCGCGGACAAACGTGACGGGGAACCGGTACGTACCGTTGATAATAACGGCGTTGGCACCCAACACCGGCTCAAACGTCATCATTTCTTTTTGCCATTTTTTCATCGTAAATTTACTCGAGTCGATCTCGAAGGCGAATCTATTTTTCGAATTTCTCACATACGAGCCCCTATTGACGAGGTACCGCTCCTTGGCCTTGGTAGACACGACCACTAGCGGCGTGGAAGACGTCTGCGCCGCGTACTTGTTCATATCCATGTAGTACGTTCTATCCGATTTCCCGAACATCGGCACGATATCGGTCTCGAAAAGGTACGACCTCTCGGGCGTGTATTCCACCGCGTTCTCCGGAGGTTGTGTGAACAGCCCCATTTTTATGGGACGAGACCTATCCCCCACCGCCACGACTCCGATGTATCGTACACCCATGTTTGTGGCCTTATAAATCGACCAGAAATCAACGCACGACTCTTCGTTGGGTAGCTCCCGCCAGCCGTCCACATCCGCGGTGCCGAGTTCTCGCGGGTGACCCACGCAATACCGTTCGTCGTACCAATGGAGGGGTAAATGTAAAGCCAATACTTTAAACCGCTCTATCATTTCGTCTACCTGCTCCACGGCTCGTTTCTTTTCCCGGGAATCGTTCAACACGGAGGGCATTTTGAATAACTTCGCGGAGAACGCGGTCTTCCTCTCCTTTTCTACGAGTTTTTCGCAATCTTCGATGGTCCATTTGAGTTCGTCAAACATCAATCGTATCCGCTCGGGCAATTCTACCGTATGTTCCCTGTTCACTTTAAGCGACTCGGGCATATCCGTTATATCTAACGGTTTAACCTCGTGCGCCTGTAACAACTTCTTCGTAATCGCGGTGTTCCGTCTCTTCTCGATGGCGGCGTACGGTTTAGCCGCTATACCTCGAAAGTTGGCTTCTATTTTACCCAATCTCTTTCTTTGGGGTTCCGGTATGTCGTGTATAAGAACGGTGTTCGCGATGGTCATCAAATGAGCGCCGACTTGAACTCGCGACCCCCTCACTACTTCGGCGTACATACCGGCTTGCTCTCGTGGTATGCCCTTCCGTTTACAATCCACCTCCGCCGTCCTATCGGCCACCGTTTTCGGCTTTTTAATGCTGTTGACCTTTTCTTTGGAGATGCAGTATATGCGTTTGATAAGGTTTTCATCCCCGAACTCTTTCCGCCGGCTAATTTCACCGTCTCTAGCGTCAATTTCTCTTATCCTCTTCCAACCCGTTGAACTGGCCCTCTTCCTATCGGCGTACTCCTCGGGCTCTACTATTCTACCCAGGTGCTCTATGTAACACGGACCCCCCGCTTCGTCTATCTCGATATCGATATCTTTAACAGCGTCCGTTATTAGCGCGGTGCCCGCTTCGAACGCCCTCAAGGTTACGGCCGCGAGGCTGTAGAGATCTGTCGCGTACCGAGCGCAACCCCTGTAGTCGTTTTCGACCAGCATTCTAAGACAGGCGAGTTGGGTGGCGGCTTTTAGCTTGGTTTTGTCGGACTTTTTGCAAGCCAATCCCGAGATATGAATAGCCAATTTTCCACCCGGTTCAATTTTGAGGCTAAAGTACATTTTTTTTTGTAGAAAAATCAAATTGACGAGCACCTTTTCCACCTCGAGTTTGGCGGGTTTTTCCCACGCCGCGGGTCTAAATTCGTTCCCTTCGTTCAACACCGACATAAATCCGTTGTAATGTTTTTCCACGTTGTTGAATATTTCCGAGATTTTGGGCCTCCCGAACGAGAAGAGTCTCTTGGAAATACGAGTCAGGGGTCCCACATCGTCATCAGCGTCACCCGGTTGGTGTTTGATACATAGTTGGGCGGCGATGGGCGCCGTAGAGTCCGTGTCGGCCATACATATAGGCCCCGATACTTCGTGTAGATATTTCGAGGCCTTCTCGTTCTGTTCTCTAGCGATGTAAGTTATAGTACCGCCGGTGATGGAACACAGTAACAACATGATACCGTATATGGAATTCGCGGCTAATTTGATGACGAGTTGTTGCACGTTGTAGATAACAGCCAATGTTTCTTCTCCCGTTTTTTGGGCCTCGGAACTCATCTTCTTGAATTTTTTCCGTTTCGCGAGTAGATCCCGGCAAACTTCTCCCGCTATACCGGGCATTTTCTTCGCCGTCGCGAAGTGGGCGGGATAAACCGTTTTCCCATACTCTAATTTCCATTTACACCCCTTACCGTACTTTTCCCTACCTTCCTCTACCTTCATAGTGCATTTCTTTTCGGTGAGGCAGGCATGACTCACCACCGGATACGTGTTTGGAATCATAAACGTCTTGTAATCGACGTCTTTTTCTAAACCGACCAATTGATCGGGGTGGAGTAAAGTTGATATACAGATATTCTCCGATATCATAATCCCGGGATATTGAGAGTTGAAATCGACCAAGACCGAGAAATAGTCGGCGTAGATACCGTTCACGTCCGTAATGGTCCTACCGGCCCTCGGTTTTAAATCCCTGAACTCTCTCTCGGGGTTGAAAACATGACCCGGAATCCAAAGTCTTTCCTCGTCTTTGTTTCTTCCGGGATCTGGGGAACAAATATTCTTGTACCACTGGTATGAATACATCATAGCCAACACCCGCCTCAACGAATCGTCACCGTTCAACTCCCGCGGTGACATGTACGTGGTTCCAGCACTCGCGTTTATACTTAAACCGTTCTGCAATACCTTGTCCAACTTGAACGTCAACAGCGTATCTAAGGCGCAATACGCTATCATAATGTTGATATCACCGGTCTTCCACGTTCTAGCAAGATTTTGATACTTTACGTCCTCGTGTTCGAACTTCCGTATTCCCAAGAACGCGAACGCCGATGAGTCGAGGGTTTTGTCGTGCGGCCTCTTATCGTCCACGTGCGCGGCGATTGCGGGCACCGTCTTCATGACGTCCGTGGACCCGACATGACTAAACTGAAGGGTGTGTATATTCCAAGCCTCGGCCATGGGATTATACACACCGGGTTGAGACGAAACCACCTCGTGTTCTATCCTCGGATCGGGTCTCTCTTCCGGCGGCATATCTTCCAAGTCTTCGTCTAATAGGAATCTATCCCCGAAATCGAACAAATCTTCCACTTTTTTGTTGATGTACGTCCGTATACCCGCTTTTTTCATATTGCTGTCGGTTACTTTATTATCCCTCTTGTATTTGATGATCGCCTCGTCGTACCTACGACTGAATCGCATTTTAAATAATCGTCGCCTTTTTTTCTCTTTATCTTGCACGTAGGGGTACATACCCCCTATCCTCAACCGTTCGCATCTATTGACGATAAACGGTAAATCGAACGAGTCGCCGTTATAATGGACCAGTCTACTAACGTTACAAGCCCTGATGTATTCCAAGAGCGCCTCCAGCATGGTTTTTTCATCGTCGTACGTTAAAATTTCGTAGTTCTCCCCGGGTTTCATATTCACGTCGAAAACGTCTCCGGTCTGCTCCCGGCATATACGCACTATCTTTTCGTAGTCGTATTCTACTTGTCCGCCCCTCTCTGGCGCCCTGTAATGAAAGGTCCTCTGTTCGAAGGCGTTTGTGTGGGCGTCGGCGTCGTATAGCACTGTATGCACCATCGTCACCTTCTGCACCTCGTTGGAATGTGGCACCATACTGGTCTCAATATCGAGACATAGCGCCCTCAACCTGGAACCAACCCTAGTAAGCGTCGCCAACCTGTCAATTTCCATGGCAGGGGTAATGTGCTTCTTTCTAACGTATTTTTGCCAAAACTGTTTTATCTCCACCCTCAAATCATACTGGAAACGCAATATATCAACGGCAAACTTTTCGAATAACTCCCCTTTTTTCGCCCTGGATTCCGGGCACGCTTCCGTAACGGCCATCGTTAATTGCGAAAACGCGGCTTCTCTCGATGATAAGTTTTTAAGGACACCGACCATCGTCCTCATAACGACGTTTTTAAATTCTTTCAGATTAACCGGCCCTATACCGGGGTATTTTAAAACCTCCACTCGTTTTTCCACGACGTGTTCCGCTAACCCGGACATATTTGCGGTCAGTTTTAATATGGTCGGTGTAAACGTTGTAAAATCCACTCCGGAAAAGATGTCGTAATTGTTAAAAACGACGTCTTTGTAGTAAACGTCGATGTAATCGTAATCCTTTTCGTGACGAATTCGATGGGGTCCGTTGATGAGACGCAACTCTCCGAACGGGTTAGTGTTGTTGGCGATCAACCATTCGGTATAGTTGGCGACGGAGCCGTTACCGATTAGGTAATGAAACGGCGAGTTGATCGCGGTGGAGTTCTGTTGTTTCAGCGCGTAGAAAATGGCGGGTCGGACGACATACACCTTTATCATAAATACGCTTCCAACCACGGCGTGAAAAGCCGGTTTCTTATAAACCAACTTAGAACCGATTATACAGGTCATAGTAGCCGATTCGAAGACGGTGGCCAATAGCCTAACGCGCTCTTGCGCAGATGTCAACCGGGTTATATATTCGACGGATTGGTTCTTCAACGTAAGATAGTAAGACTTCGGGCGCCCGTACACGTGTAAAAAGACGTCGGGTCTTCCGTGTTTGGGAAACTCTTTTTCGTCGTATGAGATTTTGTTCGCGGGTGGGTCCGGGTACAAACCTTCGGACGCGGATATCACTATAAGACTGGCGGAATAGGCGGTTACGTCGTTAACATCGGTATATGTTTTTCCCCCACCTCTGATGATATGTTTTCGACCCTCTACTATCTTGTTAACCACAGATATAGCGGGTCTGGGCACGAGCCCATAATTTTTCGGTTCGAAAACGTTATGGTACGTGTATATATCCATAGACAAAAAACTCTATCTCCCTCTCTCTCTCTCTCTCTTCCTCCTATATGTTACGAATTCTAGGCGACCCCGTCACCCTTCATTTCGTAATATACGTGCGCTATAACTTGCTCGAAACTATGAGACACGTAACCCCTCGACGATGATGTTGAGAGGTAGTAATATCCATTCACGTGGTAAAGAGTTAAGGGTTTGAGGACACGTATCGCGACATCCACCGGTTCTATTTTAAGATGAATAAACTCCGGTATGAGATTCCTAACCAGCTCGGCGTAGACGACGAACCAATGCAGCCGTGTCCATTCTTCAATCATTCGTCGGCCATATTTTATAACCGCTTTGTCGGTAGTAGGCTTCTCCCACTCTATCATCTCCTCGGTTCCGTTCGCGATAGCAGCCTTCATCATGCTCAATATAATGGAGGAATCTTGTACCGTTTTCACATCGTTGAAGGTAATTATTTCGTATAAGGCCCGTATACACCCGACGCTCATACCGAACATATATTGCGTCATAACATCCACTGCAGGTGTCGAGTCGAGGTCCACCAGTCTCATCCTACTCGCCATAGCCACGTTATATAGTTCGTGTCGTAGAGTGGCCATTCTTCCATCTACGATACTGATCGTTTTACTAGTCAACATCTTGTTAAACTCGGTCATGTCGTGTTCGACGGTCGGCCAGTCATCGGTCATTCGCAAGAAGACGTCGACGAAACGGTCCGGTTCTAAGGACTGAACGACGATTTCGTTCATAATATCGCACGAATTTAAAACGCCTTCTTTTACAACGTCTTCTATTCGGTGTTTAATCTCCTCCGAGTCGTTTTCTAATGCCTTGGCAGCCGACTCCACCTTTTCGACGCCGCCGCACTCTCCGCTTATATTGAGCAAGTTCGTCTTGCTCATGTTATTGATGGCCATAGATAATTTCTCCGAGTCGTCTATACCAGCCAATATCGCCACATTTGACCGCTCTTCGTTCATAACCCGCTCCTCGCCGAAGAATTTGAATAATAACTCTACCATATCTCTACCGTGGAGAAAACCCGCGTGATTCATATAAGCGTACATTTTAACTGTTTCATTCCTTTCCAAAGCCGACTTCGCGACGGAATGTTTCGGGACCGTTTCTCCCAGTAAGTCGTGCGAACCCCGGGGTAGCTCCCCTTTTCCCTCCGAGTAATTCTTCAAACTAGTATACATCTCGTGCGTTGTCTTGGTGGTGTTCATAGCCCCGGTCATCCACGCCATAAAATCTGAATTATCATAACTCATATAATTGCGATCCTCTCCGATCAAAGTCGATTTATACAAACTCTCAAAATGTGGTATATTGGTTAAGGACAACATTTGTTTTCTTTGTACCTCCTAATTTATACGAGCCGGAGCTGACATGGGGGAAAAAACCCCGTTGGAGGGGGGGGGTGTGTTCGACGAAGTAGCATTCGATATAATTATATTCTAAAAGGGAAGGGGATGTGAATGGTATCATGAACGCCTTTTTTATAACATTTGTCGCGTTGACGACCGCTCAAGAATTCAGCTATGAATACGGATACGAAGGTGTCGACCCCTACATACAGCTTTCGTGCGTAAAATTAATAGACCCGAAACTAACGCCACCCGAATACATAAGCATCGCCAGCGCTAGAGTAGTTGTTCGGGCCGATAACACGGCCTCCCGCGTGGAAGAGCAATGCGAAGCCGGACTGACCCGCTTCGACATGACCGACCTAGATGAATACAGCGATTTGGCGAAGGACATGACCCGATATAAGGCCTGGTGTAAGGTAAACGACGGAGAAGATTCCAATAGGAAACTAGTTGTGAAAATAACAAATCCCGCCACGTTCGATTTCGTCAATTGGACGTGCGAAACAAGAGATGTAAACAAAGAAATTTCCATAACCAACCTCACGGACCTACACGACGTTTTCGGGCTCGGAGACTTCGATTTAGAGGTGGCGATAGAGACTATACCACTCACAGGGGTTCCGACCAGACCGGGCATGGCGTTCGTGGGGTGCGCTGCACTTAGCGCCGCCCATAAACTTGGCGCGTTGTTCCGGCGATTGAACCCACCTTTACAATTACGTTTGAACTACATGACCGAGCAGAATGAAAGGTCGACCGTCCACGTTTTGGGGAGTAAATTTTTGAACGGGCCGGACGAAAGCGCGACGTCACGGACCCATCATATATGCCGACCGATTAAAAACTATATGGAAGGGCGCGATTCCGATTATGGGGTCTTGTTAGAGGAATATAAGAAGGGGTTGTTGGAGCCGTGGGAGAACGCCGTTTACGGGAAAGCCGTAACCGACTGTTTTAACGGGAGTCAAACGTACAAAACAGACTTTTCGTCATCGAATATTTTCGAGGCGAACGCGGCGGAGGAGACGGCGGTAGACTACGACATGATCGTAGATGCCGCGACTTACGCTAAAATGAGTAATTCTATGAAACCGGAAAACGTCATGGTATTAGATAAGGATTTGTTCAACCCCGGGAGAGACTCGATGATCAGGATACCCAATTTATTGAGATATAACGTGTTTACCAATAGGCGTATGATTATCGTACAACCGTCCGATTCAGCAGCGGAAAAGGTACCGATGGGACGGTACAAACAAAATGTGTTCATCGTATCAGATGTCGGAAGAACTAAACCAGCCCAATTGTTAGCGCCTGTGGGATTAAACACTTCCGTTGAAGCATACAGTTTGCTAAACCAAATCATCTCCGGTTTTGGAAGACCTAAAGCAAAAAGATTATTAGTCACACCCGGGATTTATCCTTCCGCAGAGTTATACCGCGAGCTATACCGGGTCATCGCGGAAAGCGTGAGATTATACGCGCATTTTAAAGTGTATGAAGTTCCTCAATCGGAGGAACTATCCTCGAGTTATCGGCTGGAATGCGGGGGTGGTCCGACTAAACCGTACAGGGCCGTTTATATAGCGACGAGTAGCTGCACCAACACCGGTAAACCGCCCCGCGATCATTGTTTAACCGGGTCGGGTTTTAACGTGGTGTCTGTAGACACGCACATACCAATTACGGTGACGGGTTATCCATCCCGTAAGGACTTCGGGCGCGTGGTCGGTATTGGGTGCATGTTGAGATATTATTATTGTTTGCACGACTACCGGTTTGCCGACACAAGCATAAGGGAGATTATCGTAGCGAAAAAAACTAACACCGTTACTCTCGCGCCCGGTAAATTCCCGTTTGATTTGTCGAGCAACACGTGCGGATTTATGACAGGCACAATTCCCCGTATCGGGCGCCTGGTAATTTATCAGCACCATAACATAACATACAATAGAACCGGTGTCACGGATAAGGCGGTCGACGGCATATTCGAAGCGGGACACGCTTATTCATCTTTGATAAATGTCGAGGATCTATTCGAAGACAACGTCCACCACCCGTGCAAACAAACATTAAACACGTGTATGGCGGGGGCGGACGAACCGGGACTTATCGCATATATACTATTATCGAATAAACTATTCACGGATATTCATCGACGAAAGAATGGGCAGATGTGGTGTGAACTGTTGGGAAAACAAAGTCCTAAAATAAATATTGGCACATTAGGCGCGCGTTTTATATGCGAAAACGTAGGGCGATTTACAAAAGATATCGCTGATAAATTTATATCTACTTATAGTTACGCGCTACCCGATCCGGTCATAACCGTTTTCAAAAACGAAGCCGGTTCGATATCCGTAGAGTGTGATAAAGTGCCGACGGTATGCGTGGGGCAACTATCCGGTAAGATCGGGTTTAGACTCAGAAACGAGGGAGGGGATGAATACCTCTTGTGGTGGGCGGAGAAAACGGGCCCGAGCGTCTATAAGGTTAAAAATTGGACTCCTATACAAAAAATGCCGGATATAGACATGTTACTCGATGCCTACGACGAGTATACGAAACTAAGTATAGAGGTGCCAGTGAAATATTTGACAGGGGAACGTGATTTAATACAATGCTATTACTATTGGCCTTACTCTTTACCTAAAACCAGCGTGAAATCTATCGTTTTCGTCAACAAGACGCGATACGTTTGCAACAATAACGACTACACCGCGACAGCGACGAAAGACGGGGATAACGCGGTTGTTGTATCGGCGAGATGGAACGAATTCTGCGATACTCCGTATTTGACAGTCGGACTATCATCGGTGTACGATCCGCGCTTCGAATATAAAATAACATGTACTCCCTCGGGAGACTCCGTAGTACGCGATAGAACGCAGGTGATGTCGACCGACATCGATAGTATCACGAACGACGACTACAAGGCTAAACGGGCTAGCTATTGTCGTTTTATTAACGGGTCGCTAATTCAAGCCATTCTCATTACGGATATGGAGGATGTGCACCGCGGAGAGCGAGTATTAAAGGTCGAAGTCGGCGAATCGGATGTCGTTGTGCGGAAAACTAATAATGTATCAACGTTAGACGGGGGTTGTTTGCCTATACCGCGTAGTTTTAAACCTGATGTATTATTGAGTACGGCGTTGAAACCGCAGAGAATAGCGGTCATATGTGAGATGCCCTCCTTTTTAAGGGGAAGATTTTGCGAAGAAGAATACGATTACAGAGTACGGCTCGGGGTGTTATTTATACACAAAGGGTTATTTATAAAATGGAGGGTAGACTTACAAACCGACAAATATGGAAAATGCTCGGTAACTATACTCGACGTCGAGTGCGAGTTTATAACCTATGGAGTGCGGTATTTTTTCCGAGATGGCTTTTTCACGAGCCGGTCGTTATACGGGTTAAACTTATTAGCTATGTGCGGATACAACACCTTGATGTCGGACGATGCGAGGGACATTGCTTTTTATTTGGCCGATATCACATCGGGAATAAGGCAGGTAGGGGGAGGTGGAATTCTCGAGGAACCGAGTGTGAGAAACTATACTATGTACACGAACATAAATATCTCCTCCCTTTTCGGGCTCACATTTATCCCCATATATATTATAATGTGCGTGATAGTCGCTATAATTTTCAAAAAATAAAAAAACTCAAAAAAGAAATCGTATGTATTTTTTTTGTTTTGATTCGTGAATTATCAACAACAACAAAAAAATGAATCAAACCGACTCAACGGCAAACAGATCATCGTCCACAGCGGATGGTATAACGTCGGTGGGGCGACGAGCCATGTCTTCTATCATATCATCTATTGATATAGATTCCCCGGCGCGGGCGGTAACGTAGCCAAGTATCGCGTCGAGATCACCCGCGGGAGTTGGGGGGCCGTTTTCTTCTCGTATATCAACACTATTCGATAATATATTCGTCATCTCTTCGGCGGTTATATTTTCTACATACTCTCCGGGTTCACTTTTAATGACGGGTGGTTCGACATCCGTTTGCGTTTGTACATGGGCCCATTTTTTAAACCCGTATGAGAACTGTCTTACACCCAGCGGCATAGGCACCCCATTCTCCTCTTCTATCGTATCTTGGTTCACGACGCACATGGCCGCTTGCGCGCCGCTCATCCGCATATAGTCTATTAGATTAGCCATATCCAACGTCGTAATGTGCCTTTTAACATTCTTAATTATTATAAGCCTGAGAGCCCCCGTGGTCTCCTCGCGTTTAGGTGCCGGGTCCACAAGATCTACGTCATAGGAAACCAGTTTGAAAACTTTACCGTTATTTTCGAGCTCGCTAACAAATTTCATAATCTCGCTTTGGACTACATTATTGTTTACAAAATCTCCGCATATTTTTATTATATCTACGACATAGTCTAAACGATTGTTTTCCGTCTCTATCCACCGGTCTACCATAGACTCTTGTACAAAAGATAAGTTTTTACCCGTAGAAACGCGCCATCCATCCAGCTTGCATTTTTTCTTAGTCTGTGGTCCGTTGTCGTATGTCGATGGTCTCTTACGTTCGTTGACGACGGCGTCTACTTGATCTTCGAAATATCGCACCAAATCATCCGGCTGCGACGTAAAAATGGACAGTAAAGATTTGTTCGAATGAATTTTTTTCGGGAATAAAAAATTCATAAAAGACATGGCGAGCGTTATATGGGTCGCAATATTCTTATTACTGTCGGTGGAAGGACGAGACCAGAAAATAAATAGAAGCGTCTTGACTACGCCATCCGGCGTCAAGGTTCTGGGGCGCGGGAAATTCCTTCTACCGCGAATACAATACACGGACGAATATATGACACTAGTTGTTATGGTTCAGGGAGGCGCACCCAATTTTGTTTACTGTATGGGTAACACCGCCCCCTTTTCAACGCAAAGCGAGAAAGCGAACGATACGGATAAGATTTCCACCCAAATTAATGTAAAACTCGATCCGGATGAAACGATGTGGCTCGTTCGTATCGACAACACACCGGAGCATATCACTAAACTATTTCATAAAATACCCGTTTATTGTTACGTCGTTGTCGAATCCGGCGATCTCGCGGAAGCGGCACCTTTCGCAGTAACATTCCCCACGACGGCAGAAGATATCGTGTTGAAGAGCGTGATAGACAAACAGGATAGTATGACCCGGTTGCTGGAGAATATTGTCGATGGACCAACCACAAAAACCGTGGTAGTTATCGTTACGGCGACCATGTCTTTGATAGGATTAGCCTGTGTACCGGCTTTCATTTACCTGGTCAATTCTAAGAGAGAATACATATAGTTTATACCCCGCCTATTATATTCAAATCATTATGTACGACATTCAACTCGGTAATACTTATTGGATCGTTTGTGATTACGGAGAAAGGGCGAGGATAATAGATGAGATAGGCTTAAAAGAATACGACTCCTCAACGTTAAAGCATGGTTTGTGCGAAATGAAGGAAAACCAAATGGTTATAGTAAGAGGCACTCCATTGGAGTTAGTTATGACGGCTCTCTCGGTCAATGAACCCTCCCTCTGTTGCGCATTACACCATAAGATGGAGGTGTTAAAAATATCCGGATTGGTTTTTCTAACAGTCGCGCGACCGGATTTTTACAATTTCCTCACGTATATGGGGCGACCGCTAGACGACGTTATATACGACAGAATGATCGTGTACGGAGCGGACAGAATAGTGAAGAAGCCCGTTTTACAAACTCTCGTGCACGAGTCCGATATGTCCCAACTCATACAAAGGGAACGACCGATGGCGCCGCTGATTCACACCCCGTGTAAACAACCTAAACGAGACGCTTTGAAATTACCCGGGGCCCGTGAGAAAATGACAAATTTTTTGAGGGAGTATATGCAAACTTCCATATTTTTGGATTTTAATACTAAAGACCCCGAGGGATACGTGAAAGATATGCGGCGCGCTCTCCCCATGTTCAACGAATTCCTGATGAGAACGACCGCCGATAAACCTGTTAAACGAGAGAAGCCGTATGTTGGTTGTATCCATGCTTTTCTATACTATATTTCATACGGAAAAGTGGACACGTTTAAAGCGTGCGGTATGGATAGGCAGCGTTTGGCAATGGCCATGTTTAACAACGACCTCACCGAGCGACCTCCCATAATTAGAAAGATGATATTCAAAGAGTTGAAAACCAATTACGCGGTGTATAAGGGACTTCAAACGCTCGAGCTAAAGGAGAAGGTGTGGGCGTGGATAGTAACCACTTTTCCAGAACTATTGTAGCTTACGTTGTAAAACCATATTTTTTGGGAAAAAAAAGAAAATGGACATACCAGCCATACATCGTTTTATTTGTTTCTTCCCGCCCCCCTTAAGGCCTCGGTTTGGGGTCAAAAAACCTGGGGTGACCTACATTTGTAGCCAAATTTCTCACCCCAATTTTTATATCATAAAAGGAAGGAAAAAACTGGGGTGAAAACTGGGGTGAAAACTGGGGTGAGCAAAAAAAACGAAATTTAAAAATTTAAAAAAAAGTAAGTTTTACTATAGGTGTCTACCCCAAAAAGGGTTTTTATAAGAAAGAAAACAAAAAAAATTCGGATTCCCTATACCCACAACGTGTGACTTCCGGTTTTCGGCCGCCATTTTCTGGGGTGAGACGCCAAAAAGCTGGGGTGACCTGGGGTTTTCGCCCCAGGTCACCCCAATTTTCTGTTCCTTTTACCATATAGAGTTGGGGTGAGAATTGGGGCGAATCCGAAATTGGGGTGAGAAATTGGGGTGAGATCCTATACCTACAACCCGGGACGATTTAACGGTCACCCCAATACACGACGCAGTAATGATTTATTTTACCAATATACTCCACCGTGGAAAAAACTGGGTAACACAAGGAAGAGAAGACTCTCGGAAGAAAAACCCAACAAAGCCCCGGGTTATTTTGGAAATTTTTTTATTGCGTAGACGTTAACGAAGCATATATTTTAACTATTATTTAAAAACCTTTCAAGGCGGGAGAGTTAACTCGGTCACAGGGTATGAATATACAATTATGAAAAAAAAAGGTTACTTCATTCCTTTCGTAACCTTTTCTTTTTGGTACACTCGTACTCACATCGGGCCTCTTCGAATATGGTGTTGGCGAACATCTTGTAGTACTCTACCGCGTACTTCCACAATTTCTCCCCGGTCACCTTGACCTGATGAAGGTTGTATTCCTCTGTCGCCCCGAACCAGAGACGGTCGGGGGAAAAGTAATCATAATAAATCGATTTTTCGTATAACAATTGTTTGTCCGCTACTTTTCTTCGCATGTGCAAGAGGTAGTGGGCCGCCCGACTATCGGGTACAGCCGCCATGTACACGCTCAAACGCATCTCCGGTATGGCGGGTTTCATCAGGGCGACCGTCATCTTTTCCAGTTTATCGGCGGGGAAAGTGGTCACCCGCTCGTACCAGAATAGGAAATCCTCGCGTAGATTCCGGAAACCGTAACCCTCGTGCTTCGATATATCGTCGGCGTCTACCTTTATCCGTTTCACGAATTTGACCGGGTCCATTAGTAAATAACTTATATTCAAGAAGCGGGCCTTCGTCTTCCCTCCCATGACGTTCTCCACCTTCACCAACAACCTGTCGAGAAACGAACTGAAGGTCCAGGTGACGAACCTTTCTCTGGAATCGGCGTCCACGTGGCCTATGAAATGGGCCACCATATCATCGGCCTCTCGTTCGGTGCCGGGTTGGTCCAAGTTAATCACGTAAAAACAAAACTTCCCCCAAATGTTCCACGGTCTATCCGTGAACGGGTTGATATCTTTCACGCGCACCCTATTGTAGTCGGTTACCAGACTTAGAAGTTTACCATACCATTCGGAAACCGGGTCTATCATATTCAAAAGGTCTATTTTCCGATCGGAGTCCATGGCGAACGTGGCCGGTTTGAGAACGGGGCATTTGTACGATATCATCGCGTGTAACATATCACAATGTGGTTTCTTTATCACCTCTCCGTAAATCGTGGCCAATATGTACAACTCGCAGTCTCGGCAGGCGTAATTTCCTCGGTGAATGTCGCGTAGATAACGACGGAAAACATCTGTCTTCATCTCCGCTTTGGGTTATAGACGTCTTTTTTTAAGTATAAACTACCAGACCAACTGATTTTTCAAAATAGTTTTTCACTAAGCGAATTGTTTAGTATGAAAACATACTAATTCGAATTTCCCAAACACAATATAGTAGTAAATACCGGGACCGCATGATCAAAAAACCCCACCAGTGACGGTCCCTTTTCAAGCACGTTCTACACGCGGCTGATCAGGCACGGGAGGATATGCCACGGTTGAGTCGGAATGGTCCAATAGGGAGCCACACACGTATCCAAACGGTTAGGGTGCGCACGCGTCACTATCACCGGGTTGATGAGACCTACATTTTTTTTTTTTTACCCCACTTAAGTTGTTTTTTTATAACCCGGGCCCGAAATGGAAATAACTGACGAGAGGTATATTTTTGGAAAAATCAATAAAGACTTATGGTTCTTCTGAAAGTTTTTTTTATTGTGGACGCAAAACTAGAAATATTCTTATGATTCTCTTTTAGGCTATTTTTTTCAGAATAACTCCCATAGGGTAAGTAAGAATATTCATGTGGTAAAAAACCCAGTTGTATAAATAATCAAAGTTATGAAAACAAAGTTTCAACACGCCATTCCTTTTCTTTTTGGTACACTCGTACTCACATCGGGCGTCTTCGAATATGGTGTTGGCGAACATTTTGTAGTACTCTACCTCTACAATGTCTTCCCGGTCACCCGGACCATGTGACGGTTGTATTCCTCTATCGCCCCGAACCAGACACGGTGGGAGGAAAAATGATCACAATAAATCGATTTTTCGTATAACAATTGTTTGCCCGCTACTTTTCTTCGCATGTGCAAGATGTAATGATCCGTCCGACTATCGGTCACAGCCGCCATGTACACGCGCAACCGCATCTCCGGTATGGCTGCTTTCATCAGGTCGACCGCCATCTTTTCTAGTTTATCGGCGGGGAAAATGGTCACCCGCTCGTACCAGAATAGGAAGTCCTCGCGAAGATTGCGGAAACCGTAACCCTCGTGCTTCGATATATCGTCGGCGTCTACCTTTAGCCGTTTCACGAATTTGGCCGGGTTCATTAACACATAACTTATGTTCAATAATCGAGCCTTCGTCTTCCCTCCCAAGACGTTCTCCACCTTCTCCAACAACCTGTCGAGGAACGAACTAAAGGTCCGGGTGAGGAACCTTTCTCGGGAATCGCCGTCCACGTGGCCTACGAAATGGGCCACCATATCATCGGCCTCTCGTTCGGTGGTGGGTTGGTTTAATTTACTGACGTACCAGGCAAGACGCGCCCAAATATCCCACGGTCTATCCGTGAACGGGTTGATATCTTTCACGCGCACCCTCTTGTAGTCGGTTACCAGACTTAGAAGTTTACCATACCATTCGGAAACCGGGTCTATCATATTCAAAAGGTCTATTTT